>CABFOV010001213.1:84647-128764 GCA_902141375.1 Timema poppense
CCCCCTCCCACCTAATTTTTATACCAATCTTTTTTATTAATAATAAGTTTTAAAATTTAAATGAACTTTTTTTTTTGAAATTTGTATTAACATTGTTTACTAGAAATTATAAAATATATTACACAGCTACAAACAAAAAAACTATAGTATGAATAACATTATTATTTAATGATTATTATATTTCAGATTTTGAGTAAAACGACATTTTCCCGGATTTTTGTTGTAATTTACCAAATTCCTGACTTATTCCCGTTTTTTCCCGATCACTTCAAATTCACGGCTAATTCCCGTTTTCCCTGATTTTCCCGAATGGTAGACCCCTGGTATTAGAATGAGCTGATTCGAATATTTTAATATGTATTCAATCCGAATACTGTCGGTACAGTATTGCGAGCCAACAAGAGACAGAAACTTTGGTCCTCTTGGACTTTAGAAGGTTGAAGACACCTGGTCTAGTCTAATGCAAGAGCAAACCTTAGAGCATACATCACCAAAGCAGGTAAACTTAATTACTCACAGAAAATATTACAGTGGATAAGTTTTCAATTAATAGCTCATAAAAAAACAAAACAAAAAACAGTAAAAATTAAAGATATCTTAGTTCTTATTTTTTTCATTCAAATTTCTAATCTTAAATATTTATCTTGATTTTACAATTCTAAATTCTGATTCATTTATTTATAAAGTGACTGTAATTTTTTGCCCAAAAAAAACAACAACTAGAAAGTGTAAATAGAAAAAAAATTAATACAGCCATACTTAATTTACGCAAGCTCACAAGAATCCAGTGGTTATGTTGAGCACATTTATAATTTGCCGATGAAACTGATATAAAAGAAACTAAATATAAGGGTCACCAAGAAAAATAACCCAATTCATGGAGGCAGAAAAATTTCATGAACATGTTTTTAAGAACTCTTACTTGGAATATTAAAATGGTTATCAAAACATATTTAAAATTCACTGTCATATTTTTAATGTACTCTATAAAAAACACCAGAAATAAAACAAAACTAAATCTCTTTCATAAAATTGTTATACTTTTAAATGTGAATTATGATCAATTTTGATGATTTTTTTTAGCGTATGGCATTAGTGACCAGGACTTCCAGTTTGGTCGCCTGTGTGTAGACTATTTGCCGCTCTGGTGGCAAATAGCGTTGCCCAGGATACACCTATGGAGGTTGTCTACACGTCGTACCCGTAATGAGATGATGTGATGATAGTGAATATGGAAGTGTGGACCAGTATGAGACTTAAACCTAACTTAAGCCTAATCCACCAACCTCTGGAGACCATTGGGATAACTCCGTTTAAGGGGAATTTTGATTATTTAAATGTGAATTAACGATAACATTCTAATAAAAATAAAAATATAAAATCCCCCAGTCTAGGGAATTTACTTCCCACACCCACAAACATTGGTAATGTGTTTGAACCGGCTATTATAATGTCAAGATTGTGACCAAGAGAAAATATTTAAAGATATGGCAGATGAGAAGAAAAAAACCTAAGCAAATATTTGGTTTGCTTGGTATTTAAAAAATTGTTTTGTAGCTAACCACTTGAGACAGTTGATTTGTTGCCCCTTTTTTAACCGAAAGGAAATATTTCATTTGTCATATTTTTAAAGTGAAATCCAACATTTTTTAATTTAATATAAGATTTTAGTTACCACAAATCAATTCTTAATATTGCCTTTTTTTATATACCAGAACATTCATTTCCTAGGATTTCAGAACAAAGACACGAGGTATCAAAATTGGAGGCATTAAGTTATCCATCGTTTATGAAAACGATTATGTTTGTCATAAATGTACTTTAAAATGTAACAAGCAAAGTTTTCCTCAAAGACGGGAACAAGCTCACCTCCTCAAGGTTCTGTGCGAACCCTCCACTCCCCTCCTCCCCCTCGACGGTGTTGGTGGAGCTGATCCAGATGAAACCGTTGTTGCCGAGGATGACGTTGGCCCCGCAAGGCAGGTCGTAGAAGTGGTTCTTGCGACGCTTCACGAGCGACGGAAACACTTTCACCAGTACGCCTTGGGACAACTGCCCCCAGAGCATCATCAATAGTGATTTGAGAGGGAACAAGTATAAATGTAGGTTAGGGTGGAGTTGTGACAGAAGTACACACCTTTGTTTCCTTCTTGTTTTATTACTATTATTATTTAGCACTGCGTCTTACTACCTGTTCGAGTTATACGCTTTAAGTACTAATTACGCTAATGGATTAGGAATTGGGAGGGTTGAATTAGAGGAAGTGAACCCGCATTTGCGTAGGAGTGAGAGTGGAAAACCATTTAGGAAAAAACCACCTCCAGTTCACCTGACCGAGATTCGAACCTCGATCTCCCCGTCCTCAGCAGTCGAGGAGCTCAACACGACTAGCGCGTTAGCCAACTACGCCACCGAGGCGGGTCCCTTCTTGTTAATGTTTTTAACAGAGTTGTGTCAAATCTTAATCTTCATTTTACCTACAAATCTTGAATCTCAAATTTAAATTCAAATCCCAGAGAAAATAATAAACATGAAATAAAAGAGAAAATATAAATATTAAAGGAAATATTAACATTATTTGTTTGCCCGCTTCGGTGGTCAAATGGTCTGAGGCAGTGGTTGATAACTGGTTAATCTTGAGGTGTTTTTTAATCGATTGGGGATGAAAATCATATCTTCATCAAAAGCCAATCTTTGAGTCTTTCAAATTTGCAAATATATATCAGGACTTTCAAAAGTGTATAGACTTAAAAAAAAAAGTAGAGTGTAAAAACAATGGATGATCGATAGACCTTTGATGAGTTTATAATTATATCAGGGCCCAAATAGGTTACCGACCCCTGGTCTAAGGCGTCAATCTCGTAAAGTGATTCGAGTAAGCAAGCAAAAATTTGAATTTGATCCAAAATTAGAATTCTGGAATGCGCAAAAACGTAGGCCTACTTTTGTGTAAATAATGTCTTAAAAAAATTATGCTAGTAAACTAAATAACTTTAAATCTACTATACGTAAAATGTCAAACATTTGTGTTAAAAAAAAAATTCAAAAGTTCCTAAGGTTTTTGTATTAAAATTAATTGTAGATTTGCCACAAACTTGTGATGAATTTTAAACACTAAAATAGCCACAAGAAAGGTGCAATTAGAAATCTTGCTACAAATGAAATTGCCCATTAGTGTTTTTGTGGTCAGTGTACCAATGCGGAGAATATTATTTTAAGAAGGAGTGTGTTGACCAACCTTTCCATATCTCAAACTGCGAGTGTAAAGGGACAGGGAACCTTCGTCAAATATTTTCTGGACTTCGGCACTGATGAGATCACCTTCTTGTAAATAGTTCCTCATCATTTGTTCATCCTCTGCAGACCTTTTACGCTGTAGCATTGGTAAATAAATATATTAAGCTGTGGTAACAATGTAAGGGTTAAGAGCCATAATACTAAAAAGTGAGTAACTTAATGTTGTGGATTAATACGTTCGCTAAACACAAAAAACAGAGGAGAAAAACACAGCTGCATATACTGCTGTGAAATTATTTGAAATAACTCATTCAATGAGAAGCATGTATGTCGTTTTTTTTTGTTTTTTTTTATTCGTTTCAGGACACAGTACAATAATTTGAAAACATCTGTTGTGATATTAATTTTAAGGTTTCATTTATTCGATAGAAAATAAAACATGCCACTAATAAGTTATTTCTAGTTTATTTTGTAAACCATCATGGTTTACCGTCGCTGCCCACATTTTTGTGAGGGAGCGTGGAAAACCATTTAAGAATAAACCCCTTCAGTACGCCTGACCAAGATTCAAACCCTGACATCCTTTCACAGACAAACCAAACTATATTAATTTGACACTAATTCTCCAAGCCAACTGACCCAGTTAGCAACTTAAGGTGTGGCCGAAGGGAGCGCAAGTAATTTTACAGTATTTATAGCATTACATTCTTTTGGCCAAAATAAATCACCTATTCTTCCAGTAGCAACATAGAGCTTAGTTTTCTGCACATGCTAATATCAACAGATCTTGAATATCTGTCACGAGTGTCTAAATGTCAGACTCGTTTATTCTGATTTGCTGGTGATGAGGAGGTTGGAGCTTGGATCCCGACCGAGTGCATCAAGGATGTTTCCTCCAAATAGTTTCCCACTTTCTCTCTCCACACAAATGTATGTATCAGTTCAGGTTCGATCCCCAGTGCTTCCAGATTTTTCTGTGAAGCATTGAGTCTGGAAGGAGGTCAACTCAAGCCTTGTGAGGATAAATGAGGAGCTACTTGAATGAAAAAGTAGCGGTTATGGTTTAGAAAGCTGAGATTAACGGTCGGGGGGGTTTGCTGTGCTGACCACAGGACACCCTCTACTTGCAAATATTGGTACTATCTTCGCCAACTAACAGCGGCCGCTCGGTCGTTATAGCTTGTTTGCGGACTGAGAGTTTAGTTTAGATTATCACCAGCTCTCCTCCAGGGAGGTTGACAGACGACAGGAGCAGCACCGAGTCGAGTCTCGAGTTGGTGTCCACCTTCCAGCGCTTCTGCTGCACCTCTGTGATCCTACCCACAACCACGTCTCCTATCTCCCCGTTGTAGCGTGTCTTGATAGGTTTCACAGAGATGAGTTTGTTCACTTGTTCAACGACCCCGGACACCGACGCCGTAAGGGCGCTCTCTTCCATGTAAGTGCCATGACCTCTACAAAAAAAACCAGGGGCGATTCAAATCACTTTTAGTGGTGCTAGTTCAGATAAACTCAAGATAATTTACACACATGGTGTCTACTTAACTATACCAATGAAATTCCCGGTTCTTTCCTTGATTTCCCCTGATCATTTCCTAAAATTCCCGACTAAAAAGTCACATCCTTCTAACGCCCCTCCCCCTTCCCCCTAATTTGTCTATTAATCTTTTTTTATGAATAATATAAGTTTTAAAATATAAATAAACCTTTTTTTAAAATTTGTATTAACATTGTTTACTAGGAATTATAAAATATATTACACAGCTACCAACAAAAAACTACAGTATGAATAACATTATTATTTACCGATTTAATGATTATTATATTTCAGATTTTGAGTAAAACATTTTCCCGAATTTTTATTGTAATTTACCAAATTCCCAACTCATTCCCGTTTTTTCATGATAACGTCAAATTCCTAGCTAATTCCCATTTTTCCTTGATTTTCCCGGATGGTAGACACCCTGCTAGACTGTGGAATCATAAGCAATTTCGAGTGGAGTCGCAGTCAGTAAAAATGTACCGACTCCTACTCTGACTCCAAAATAATAACTTATAACAGCTTATTATAAAAATAGGTGGTAATTATAATTTAATTTTAATTTTATACGGTTTTTTATTATTTAGGACCAATTTTAGTAATTTGGATTGACAAATTTATTCAAGTATAAATTCACAAAATAAAAGAAGCTTCCCATAAATTTAAACATTTTTTGAAATCTGAGTTGGACATTAGAAAAATAGAGGAGCTTGAGTCGAAGTCTTGGCATACCTACTCCACAACCCTAATTTAAACTATTTTATTTTATACAAACTATAATTATTAAATAAAATATATAAGCTTATGCTGAATGTATAAAATCATCATTTAGCCTGTTAGGAATTACATTTATAATGTAGATTATATTATCTTCTTGCAAAGTTGTCATGGGTGAATGTTGTAGGATGAAAGGGTAGCTCCCATGGCAGGGAATACCGTTTTAACAGTCTTTCAGTCGGCTTAAAAGTTAATTATTTCGTAATCAAAATTAAATATATATATAAATGTCAGCCTCTTTCCCTTTTAGGTGTCAAATGTAATTTATCGTGCATGGGTTCTGGTGAGTTAGTGTTGTGAAAATATTTTTTTCCAAAGATAAATTGTTAGTGCACTATAAGACCCCACAATATGTATGTATAAGAATCCTATAAAAGGGCTTTCAATTTTTTTTAGCACTGTGTCTTACTATCTATTCAGGTGATAAGCCTGAGCATAATATGAAGTTTGACTATTAAATTATAACCGGACTGATGCTCTAAAAAATTGTATTTAGAAAATTAATCAATCGACATGTTATCAACTTTATTGTAGTCCTCTCCCCGATCCCTGCACCTCATTATATGAATCTTCCACTGTCGGAAGCGATGTTTCAGGTCCTTTTCTAAGAGGCTGTTCATGAGCTTCGTTGCATTTCCCTTCACAGCATCAACAGACTCAAAACGGGTTTCTTTTAGTGTAGACTTGATCTTCAGGAACAGAAAAAAGTCACACGGCGCTAGATCAGGTGAGTATGGTGGCTGTTCCAACACGAGAATCTTGTGCTTAGCCAAAAACCTCTGGATTGACAGCGCTTTATGTGCTGGTGCGTTGTCCTGATGATGAATCCATGAGCCGTTCTTTCCCATTTCAGGTCTTCTTCTTATGTGTTCACGAAGGGTTGCCAAAACCTCCTTATAGTAAACTTGGTTAACAGTTTGACCTTCAGGTACCCAATAAATGAGAACAATCCCTCGGATATAAAAAAAACTATCATCATTGCTTTGAATTTGGACTTGCTCATCTGTGCTTTCTTTTGTCTCGGTGAACTGAGACTCTTCCAATGCATGGATTGGTGCTTAGTTTCTGGGTAGAACTGAAAAGGCTATGATCATTTTCGATGCTATAAAGGATGTCAGCACAAGTGTTCATTCACGTTTCCTTTTGCTCACGAATGAGTAGTTTTGGCACCATTTTAGAGCGATCTTTTTTCATAAGTACATTTTCATGTAAAATTTGTAGAACAGTTTTCTTATTGATATTAACTAGGTCAGCAATTGCTCAAATGCTCATGTGTCGAGTTCTTCTAACAATTTCACTCACTTTTTCAATATTAACATCTGTTTTTGATGTGCGAGGATGGCCGGGGCACAGATCGTCTTCAATCTCTTTCCTCCTTGCCTTAAATTTTTTAAACCAATCAAACACTTGAGTACGAGAAAAACAATAATCATCATAAACTTCCTTTAACAAATTGTACGTTTCTGTAGCGAATTTCCCAAGTTTTACTAGAAACTTCATGTTGACACGCTGCTCACCTTTTACATTCAACATAATTCCGACACAGCTCAGGTACATGGTCCACTTCGAACAAAGTCAACAAATGAACTAAAGGTCACACGACCTTGAAATTTGGAAGGTAGAGGGAGAAAAGAACATAAATCAATATCTGCCCCTGCTGGTTGTTGCCGGGACCTCAGGTAAGTGGAAAAAAAATTAGTCCGGTTATTTAGAGCCACGCCTCATATGTACTAAGCTACTAGGTTAGGGATGAGTAAGGTTGGCTTTAAATTAAGTGTATCCGCATTTGCATATAGGTAGAGTGATCTCATTTCGGAGACATCACCCTCAGTAGGCCTACACCCCGACCTCGATCTCCCCATCATTGGCAGTCTAGTCTATTGTGAGAGTGATGCTTTAGACCATGCAGCCACCAAAGCGGATGGCTAATATTTTGAGAATAGAATTTGAGTTTAACCAAATGCATCAGACGACCCTCGGGCATTAGCATCTCGTCCTCTAGTATGTATCAACATCTAACTATAGAGTAAAATCATTTTGGCCGTGTCTGAATAGTCTCTCTCTTAGAACTAAGTGCAATAGAAAGCTGCATTAACGTTGATGTGCTAGGCCGGAAATCATTTTTGATGGTGTCCAACTTATCCTCCAAGTGTGCTTATGAACCCTAGTCAGCAAACTTGACTCTAGGGCACATCGGATGTGCCCTATTTCACATCGTATGTACCCTATTTTGCAAAATGGAGTTAAAATAACATTTTTTATTAAATTAAAGTATTATATATTGAGTGGAGATCGAATAAAAAATCAGACTGTAATATAAAACAAAAATGTTGTGTTTTTTGTTAATATAGATAAATTAATTGGCTACATTCCTTTTTGAAGCGTGAAAATCCCTATTAAAAAGGAAAATGTTTTCAGTTTTTTAAAGTTGACAAATAAAACTATTTAAGAATAAATATAACTTGATTGATATATGTCCTAAGTAAATTAATGAGAGAAAACAATTACTATATATATTATAATATATATTTAATAAGAGTTGTAAATAATATGTAGGCCTAAATATGTTTTACAAGTAATTTGCTGTTCATAAGTATTTGGCGGACCTTTTAGCGCAAAGTTGTTTAATGTGTTGTGCAGTAAATGAATTAAGTCTGCAGTGACAAAACACCATCAAAATTGGTGTTGCCAAAGATTATAAATAAGTGATGTAGCTCGATTATAACCAGAAAGACGCTAGATCGTCGCTAAACGAAAAATTAAAGTCATCAGATTTGTCGCCAAACCAAAAATGCATCTACATTAATCTGAAATGAATGGACTGAGGTGATCCTTGGATATGGAACAATGTAAATGTGATTTGTGAATTAAAGTTGAATAGCTTAGATCTCTTCTGTACACCGAAACAATGCATTTTGCTTTCTTGCGGGACACAGTGGTTCAAAAATCAAAATTTTACAGCGTTAAAATTTGAAACAATGAACATGCAGATGACATAAAATTAAGGAAAGTCGATACTCACTAAAAATTAAAATTAGTCATTTCAAACCTGTAAAAGTCACTAAATTGGCAACACCGATCAAAATACAATATATTATTTCCATGAAAACACAGTTTCAGGAGTGGTCATCAGGCAGCTCTAGCTGTAATGGGTTGTCGGAAAAGTTGTATGCACCCTAGGGCCTATAAAGTGTCAGATGTGTGTTTGATTCAAGTGTGCAGTAAAAGTATACAAGGGTATAGGGCGCAGACTATTCAGACACAGCAATTATGTACATGCCTACTGTTTCTAAAATTTAGCCACATCCCTCTACAGAACAAAAATACTAATAAAAAATATCCCTGCAACCCAAATAAAAAATAATAATATTTCGCACCGCATCTTACTACCCGTTTGGGCTATATTCTTAAGTACTAATTACAGTAATTGGGAAGGTTGAATATATGGGAGATGAACTCGCATTTGCGTGGATGGAGAGTGGAAAACCACCCAGTTCACCCGAGCGAGATTCGAACCTCGAACTTCCCATCCTCGGCAGTCTAGCTCAACACGAAAGCAGCGCGTTAGCTATCTACACCACCGAGGTGGGTCCAAATATTAAAGACTTGTAGAAATTGTATAAGGTTTTTCTAATGATATGCCAACGTTTAAAAATCCATGTGCGAAATAAAAAGCAAGAATAATTTCCAGAATAGTAAACAATATTTTCTCACCTCATAAAGCCAGTATCTGTTGTGATTATCTCGCCAGGAGTAAATAAACGAGGAGGTTGGGTATTAGTAGGTACAAAATTATTTATTCTATCTCTTGCCAACCTTATGTGAACATTTTTAGACATTTTTATGAAATATTTTATAATAATATTCTATTCACATTCAACAAAGTTCAAGTAAGCACTAATGTAGAAAGTGTAACTAAAATGTTTATTGTTTGTTTAGTTGCCATTTATTAATGCCGATTGGCAATTGCCATGTGGTGAGCAGAGCAATGCTACCATCAAACTATATTCAAAGGTATCTCAAATAAAATTACTATACGATTGTGCACCTAATGAATATTTATTGTAAGTGTTTTAAAATATTTTTTTATTAGCTTTAGGGTTTATTTAGTTGAAAAAATGTAAATAAAAATAAATTGTTAAATTAAAACTATTATTTTTATTATACAGGTGTTGGTTACCCTGATAACCACATGCTGGCTGCAACTTGATCCGTGCTGGCTACTACACTGGTAAAATATACTTATATCTGTGGTGTAAATTTTAATAATCAACAACGTGTTTCGCGACTAAATTAATTAAATTTGTTTAATAATGAACGATAAAGTTGTTTTAGTTGCACAAGAAATATCATTCGCAAAAGTTTTAGCGTCAAATAATAAAAAGATTCGGGATAATGGAGTGAAGAAGCTTGGGAGGTGGTTAAGTTCTAGAATTCGAAGTGCATGTGAATTCTCAGAAGATGATATGATGAGGTTATGGAAAGGTCTTTTCTACTGTATGTGGATGGCGGACAAACCACTAGTACAAGAAGATGTAGCTGAAGCAATTAGTAAACTAATTCATTGCATGACGACAAACAAGCTGGCTTTCACATTTGTTAGTTGTTACTTTCAGACTATGGGACTTGAATGGTTGGGAATCGATTACTTACGCCTTGATAAGTTTCTAATGTTGGTCCGAAGAATGGTCCGTCAAACGTTTGTGTACTGTCGTGGAACTCAATGGTCAACTGACGCCATCCAATGTCTAAGTGATGTGTTGACATCCACGGTTTTGTCTACCAAAACACCAATAGGATTATCCATGTATTTTTCAGAAATATATCTTGAAGAACTTGCCAAAGTAAGCAAGGGGAAGTTGTCAACAGATAACGTGAATATTTTCATAAAACCATTTGTGGTATACCTGTCAATTGTGAAAGATGGCCGGTTAAAGTTGCATGTGACAGAACACGTGTTTCACTATCTAATAAAGCAGTCTGATTTAGGTCTAGAGAGCCAAGCCAAGTTTGCGGCATGGAGACGTGCGGGCTACCCTGGGAAGAGCTGGAAGGAGATGGAGCGAGTCGAAGACTTGAAAGAAGAGGAAGAGACGGACGTCGAGGACGGTCCGGAAGACCCAAGAGCCGGCAGTGTAAGTGTGGAACTGCCGTCTCTGCCACTGGATCCTGTTGCCATAGCCTCGCTATTTTTGGGGCAAAGGTCGGTGACGTTCGAGGTAAAGGCCAGGCGTACTTTGAAGAACCTTGCCAACGAGTTCACCAAGCTGGCCGAAGGAGATTACCCACTTCCTCTAGGGCATAATTTGAAGTATCTTAAAGTCATCAGAAGTGCTTCCAAACGCAAACATCATACCACGAGGGCAGCCGAGAGGCTTATCACTTTTGATAAACAACTATTACTAGGTTGTGAGCCATCGTTTAGTGCTGATTTTAGCAAGAGAAAGAAATGGCTGAAAAGGAAGAGAAGTAAAAATATATCCAAACAGAATAAAACAAAGAAAAAGAAACCAAGAATATAGGAAGAAATGTCCAAATAAAAAATAATTTATTGGGTAAAAAAAGCACTAAGTAACAAAAAGAAAAAAATGACAAGAAAGGGAGTAGGTAAAAGTAATTCAAAAATAAAATTTGGTAAATCCCAAATGCAGCTTATTAAGAATGCTTGATAATTTGTATTTTACCATGAAATATTCAATATTATGTAACTTCACTCATTAAAAAAAAAATTTTTTTTAAATAATATACTAACTACTTTCCTATTGTTTCAAACTAACAGAGGTATCTGGCATTGCCCGGGCTAACGCTTTTCTTAGCTTCAGACAGAAAATTAATAGTTTTATTTTTTTTCGGGAGTTAATAAAAAAAAGGTCATCATAAATTTAAAATTCCAGTTACAAGGTGCACATGTTTGTGACCAGGAGCTACTAATTTTAAAATTTCAGATCTCTGTGTATGACAAACTCTTCATTTTATTAAAATAGATAACATTATTTTTAAATCAAGTGCAATAACTGGTAATTTAGGCGTACATGAAAAATTAATAACTTACTATTCAACATAAGTAAAAGATAAAATATAAAACGTTGAAACAAAAGTAATGTTTGTACCCACATGCCTATTTAGTATCTTAATTCAACTATCAGAGTTAAAAATATCTTTTTTTGAAATAGTTTGTTCCATTTTGCTGGGAAATTAAACCCGATCATTTCTCAATTTTTGACTTTTCTAATGCCAGGATAATGATAAACTTACTGTAACGTAAATAAATAATAATGTGTGATCAGAATTTATTTAACTTAAAACTAAAATCCTGAGCAAAACACAAACAAAATGAAATGCTAAATAATGTTCACTAAAATATCAAACTAATAAAAAGTTGATGCTTAAAAGTATTTTTTATCTTTTTTCAATCATCTCATATTTGACCAGGAGGGACTTTTAACATCCAGGTCTGGTCACCTTTTGTGTAGACTATTAGCCGTCCTGCAAGCGCAGAGCGTTGTGAAGCTGATGTGAGTCTTAACCAAACCCAGGACCTCTAGGCTCGTAGCCGAGTTCATTGACCACTCACCAGACTACGGGGCCCGTTAGAATCTTGTTGAATCAGCAATATTAAAGTGTAAGAAGAGACTACACAATTTTCTTGTTTTTTAGCAAACTAAAGATGGAATCTTCACACCATAAAAAATAAATGGGTACTAAATAGCTGTTAGATGTAATATGATTGGCTGACAGGAGTACATGGTACCCTTAACCATTCATGTGATGTGAAAGTTCTCTTGTGGATAACTCTTCCGTTAAGTTAATTGCATCATGATGGCTTCCACTCATAAATATGTTCTCATACGAATGTCATGTAAACATATTTTTTTTAATCATGTTCTTTGCCACCCATTTGAACTATATACACTTGACCTGACTTTGGTGGATTAAAAGTCATAGATTAAATAAAGGTATTTAGGACAACTCGCAATCCTTTTTCGGGCGAATTGATTGAGCAATTTGGTAAACTACTTTCTAGGCAATTTATAGTTTAACCTCGAATACTTAAATTACCAGACCTGCTTTATCTATGATCTTGAAGAAATTTAGGACCAGTTTTACAGTCAGACTTAGTACATCTCAAGTGCAGTGCTATACTAAATATAAGAGGACACCTGCGAAACTGACCCATTGCCTAAGTAGGCAGTACTGATTTGGATTGTCACTGCCGAAGTAGGTATTTGGCAGTTTAAAAAAAACAACTAAAACTACTTTTGTACATGCATGGTCAAATCTCATAATCTGCGACTGTTTGACAAATCAATTTATCTAAAAATTCAGTGTTAACAATAAATAATTCATAAACCCACCTTATTACACTGATTCGATTAGTATACAGGATGCATGTATGTGTGTGGGAAGTAGCTGGAGTGTGGCTAGTAGATATCAAAACAATACAGGTTCATATGGACACTGTCTTATGTTCGATAGTTCCTAAGATAAGAGCTTCCAAGTTTGTGCTGGAAATATTATTTAGCACCGCGTCTTACTACCTGTTCGGGTTATACACTTTAAGTACTAACTACGCTAATGGGTTAGGAATTGGGAAGGTTGAATAGAGGAAGTGAACCCGCATTCGCGTGAAGGGAGAGTGGAAAACCATTTAGGAAAAACCTCCTCCAGTTCACCCGACCGAGATTCGAGCCTCGATCTCGCCGTCCTCGGCAGTCGAGCTCAACACGACTTGTGCGTTAGCCAACTATGCCACAGAGGCGGGTTGCTGGAAATGTTAATAGCCCTACTTGATGGACCACTGTTGCACTTGTTTTTTCAAAATTTGCCGCGAGGCCACTCCAAATAGCTTTTAGAGTCGCCCAATTTTCAAAAATTTGCCAGGAATACCATCTATTATTATTATTAGCACCGCATCTTACTACCCAACGGGTTATACGCACTTACGCTAATGTGTAATGGTAGGGTGATTGTGAGAGAAAATGGAGGACCTACAGTTTAACGTGGAATCCGAACCACGGTGGAGGCCTGGTATTCCCCACATTCACAAGATGTCTTGTACAGAGGAAGGAAGGGTTTGGTAATCAGATAAATCTTTGCCAGGACCTGGGATTGAACCCCGGCCGCCAGCACAGAAGTCTGGAATACCATTTAAAATACTCTTTAGTAGGCATCTAATTCTAGGCAAAGACCACTCTAAATAACTCCTAGGGACAGTAAAAATGTTTATGGAGAAAGACCACTCCAAATAAATGATACAAGAATCTAATCTTAAAATAAATTCTAGACAAATAGGATTTCACCACCAATGAAGCCGAATATTGCATAGAGAGAGGGGCCTGCACTTTGCCCCCGTCACTGGGCCTGGTTTTAGCACCTAACGGGCTTGTCTACATGCACTGTAAATATGTAAAACACGGACCAGAAAGAGAGCCAAAGTCACAAGCATCATTAAAAAGCCTCCAATAGCTTCTTAAATTAAATAATACTAAAATAAATTCCAGGGGAGAACTCCCGGACCTCCCTTTTAAGCTTGCCCAAGAATTTTGCTAATTAGACGCTACTGAACTCAAGCTTTTGGAAATGTGGATTCTCATTTGGTTGTACCATGTGTATTTAATTTGAAGTGAGAATGCCTAGTAATTAGGAATATTTTTTTAAAATTTAGGAAAAACAAACCGAAACAGTTATCTATCAAAAATGATATATTTTATTAAAATGTTATATATGTTACAAACAATCATAAGCCTTTAATTGTAATACTTTAAAAACAAATGTTTGTGTGTTTGGAAGAAGGTACAGGAAAGGTGGATAGAAAACATAAAAGGGAACGAACACAAAATGGCTTTTACAATTAAAAGGGAACAAAAACACTAGGGCTTTTACAATGACAAGAACACAATTCACACTTCACATTGCTGCCACCGGACAGCGTGGTAATGGCGGCCTCTTGAAGAAAATCGATCGATCGTTACTGCCTAATCCCCCCGACCTAGGTTTCATTCTAGAGAAACTCATCAGGAGGGAGTGTGAAATGCGCAACACATCTTCTTAAAAGAGGAAACAAAAAAATAATAGATGTATAATATCTTACATTAGAACTGAAAAACAGGGGGATTACATTCTTTTATTGTGAGCAACTTGACACCAAACTTAAATGTTTTATACTAACTAAACAAACATAACAACTTGTAAAAACTGACTTAGTAAATATAAATAATCATAACATTTCATTATCTTTAAATAGTTGAAGAGAGACTAAATTTAATACAAAACACTCAAAACATTTTAGAAGGAAATAAAACATGTTTACATCATTATCATATTTTGCCAAGTTGTATTAATATTTTGATTCTTGTTAACAAAACAAAATATGTGGGGGGTAGCCAGAAAACTTACCCGAGTGATGCTGGAATATAATTGTTTAAGTAAAACACTGTAAGTCACAAAAACTGGTTTTAAAATATATTTTTTTAGTTTATCTCATCATTTTATACTTCAGTGTCACTCAAGTAAATGTACTGGCTTAATACTCCAATGAATCATCATTTAGACAAGTACTCTATTCTAAATAGAATAATCCTTTTATTTTTAGCACCAATCAATATTTAGTTTGACCAGCATAGTTTGTCTTCAGCGACATTGAAAGAGAATAAATTAATCAGTAAAAAAAAAATGAGCGGCTAGATTTCTCCGACGCTTCACTTGAGGCACTGCATGAAACCGTTCTTCTAGGATCAGTCTTCATTCTATCCAGTCCCTCACTGACTTGTTGTTGAGGGACTCTCAGTCTTTTTTATTCTTTTTGTGGAGAACCTTCATAAGCGACTTGGACATGAAGTACGGTTTCTCCAACGATCCGTCATTTCTCTCGCAATCTTCCACTGCAAATCGAGCCCATAATACTTTTATTATAATATTTGAGCAGTTTTATTAATAATCTACTGCAGAGGGTTCAGCCACAACATATTTATAGGATGAGCTAATGTTCCGAGTTCTATTTCCGGCACGGCCGAAAAATTTATAATTGGTTGAATGTGGGCTTTCCCTTTCAAAATAATGGAGTATCAGCTAGGTGCTGTGTCTCTTCTCGATACAAATTAGTTTATAAGTTGGTTCAGAAAGTCTACGTTAAATACTTATATTATTATTATTAGCACCGCGTCTTACTACCCGTTCGGGTTATACGCACTTACGCTAATGTGTAATGGTAGGGTGATTGTGAGATGAAATGGAGGACCTACAGTTTAACGTGGGATCCGAACCACGGTGGAGGCCTGGCATTCCTCACATTCACAAGATGTCTTGTCAGAGGTGAAGGAGGGGTTTGGTAATAAGATAAATCTTTGCCGGGACCAAGGATTGAACCCCGACCGCCAGCATAGAAGTATGACACCTTACCCCTAGACCGCCAGGTCACCCAAATACTTATAATAATATTTAAAAAATAATACATTATAACAAGATTAAAAAAAGTTGACACTATGTTACTAAACTCCCTCTTGTATTCATAATATTTTGCAGGATTTAAATTCGAGATTCGAGGCGGTCCACTCACGGAAACACAGGAAGAGCGTGTCGACAGCCATGGCGTAGACGTTGAAGAAAAGGCATGCGATGAAGTAGGTCCCTACGGCAATGATGATCACAGGAAGTAGATAGTAGTTGAGTGTGGGCAGCTTGGTCTCGGGGATAGTCACCTGCCCGTCGAATACAAAGAACGCCAGGGCCACGACCCCGGCGGTGATCATCAGCTTCCCCAGGAACAGCAGGAAGTCTGTTACCTGTGACACACACACACACACACGAAGGACATTAGGGAATTAGCCAACAGTTTGCATCGTAGTGACAGCCATGTTGTTGGCGAATAATTTCAATTTTTTTTTAGCACCTGCAATAACTACCTGTTCGAATTATACACTTATTTACTACTTATGCTAATGTGTAAGAGATAAGTAAGGGTGAATTAAGAGTAAGTGTACCCCCATTTGTGTGGTGGGAAGGTGTAAAACCATTTAGCAAAAATAAAAACCACTCTCATTACATCCAACAGGGATTCGAACCTCTATCTCCCCAACATCGGCAGTCTAGTCTAATGTGAGAATGACACCTTAGTCTACCAAAGCTGATATGTTCAAATTGTTTAGGAGCTAATATAATAAAATGTGGTAAAAATAACTGTATTCGACAGCTATGAAAATTTTAAAAATTTCTTTTGCATATTTATAGGTAAAAATATGTTTTGAAGCTGTCACTTTTGATAGTTTATATTAACACCTATAAAATTATTAAAGATGGTAACCTATAATCCTTAAGGAGATTCAAAGATTCGAGAAAATAACAGATTATAGATTCAAAATAAGAATTTAATTTTTTTTTCTTCAAAATTTTAAATTGGAATTTGTTTTAGAGCTATAATACTGCCCCGAACGGCTGGTAAGACGCAGTGCTAAATATTATTATTATTACTATTATTATTATTATACTGCCTAATGTTGGTTCAACACTGACAATTATAGGGAAAACTTAACAACCAGACTCCAGACAATTAATTTCACACTTAACTGAATGTACGAATGTTAAGCATTTTAGCAAAAACAAAGTTGACATTTAGCTAATAGTTTTTAATCTTCTATTTTTTTATAATCCTATTTTATCTGATTATAACCTTTTCCACGATTCAGATTCAAATTCGATATTCAGTAAAAGTAAAGTAAACTCAAGAGTCTGAATCAGATTCTTTAATAAACACCTATAAAATATTAATAATATAGTACTGGGGAAGGAAGTATGAAAGCAATGGTGTATGCGGAGGACCTGATGGTATGGACCAATGAGGAGAAAGAAGTTTAGGAGCAGTTAGATGCTTGGGATGAAGTGGTGGAGCGGTATGAACCGAGTTTTAATGTAAGAAAGAGTGAGATGGTGATTACAACAAGGGGGAGAGACAGGTGAATGACTGGTCCACGTGGCAGTAGTGTGTTGAAGATAGTGGAAGAAACAGAAGAGAAATCTGTGAGGGAGGGAGCCAAGCTGTGTTGAGGAAGTGTAAAGGAGTGTTCTACAAGACGTACCGTGTACCAATGTTGACATACACAGCGGAAACGTGGGTAAAGGAGCAGGATAAAGCAGAATTAAAGCCTGTGAAATGAAATTTCTTAGAAGTGCTATAAGAATGACAAGAGTGGACGGGATGAGATATATGAAAGTGTGATAGGAATAGTTGAGGAGGAGTCAGTGGAGGACAGTATAGAGACGACACAACTAAGGTAGTACGGTCATGTGAGGAGAATGGAGGAGGAGATACCAAAGAAGATACTGGATAGTCAAGTGGGGGCCGAAGGCCGAGAGGAAGGCTGAAGGACAGGAGGATGAAGGGGTTGGAGATAAGTGTGGAGGAGAGAGGAGAAGACTGGGCCAGGTGGGTAGGTGGTGGGAGGAAAGGACGCAGTGGAGAGGCCCATGTTTCAAAAAGACTCGGCCAGTGGCCGAAAGCTGCCCATGATGAATATTGTAAATTGTTAATGTTGATCGCAAAAAATATATTTGTCCTTTATGTTAATTGTTCCTTTTACACATTTCTTTCCAAGTGTTCAATTATTATTCACCAAATTCCTTTTCCTCACTTTTCCTCCCTTTTAGTTTCCCCTTTTAGAAATTTGTGTTGCGTGCTTCACACTCTCTCTGGACTAGTTCTGATAGAATGAAACCTATGTTAAGGGATTGAACGGTAGCGACCAATTTTCTTCAGAAGACGGCACCTACCTCTTTGCCCAGTGGCTGCAATGTAAAGTGTGAACTGTGTTCCTCATTTTATTGTAAAATCTACATGGTTTTTGTTCCTTTTATTTGTATATACACTTTCTTCCATATATAAAAAAAATTAATATTTGCTAAATTGTTTTCCTACCACATTTTTTTTCTAGAAAAGAAAATCATGTTCATATTTTTATCGTATTTTTATAAAACCATTTTAGGGCATAATTAGGCATAGGACATAATTAGGCATAGAACCCTCAAATTTATCAAATCTCTTGAATTATTAAGGATATTCTAGATTCGAGAATCATGATCCTTTAAAAAAAAAACATTTTTCCATTTTTCAAGTAAAAATTTGTTTTAGAGCTCTAATACTGCTTATTGGTGGTTCAGAACCATTTAAAATAATTATAGGTTGAACTCAACAACCAGAGACCCCAGACCATTAAGTTAACACTTAACTGAATATATTAATATTTCTTAATTTTTTCCAAGATTCAGATTCGGATTTGGGATTTGAAGGTAAATTGGAGATTCACGTTAATAAAATAGTGGATTCGACTGAACTCTAGAAATGTTATTGCTTACTCAAAGTCCCCGATCAAAGTACATTCATTACATCCTCCGCACTAAATTGCCCACGAGTCATTTATCAGCGTTAGATCCCTGGCTAGACCGAACATCCCCTGTGAAGGAACTGCATGTTACCTTATCCACCACAAATACGCGGACGACATTCCTCATGAGCAGGTTGAAGGCATCTTTGGCTGAACGGCAGAAGTTCTTGCCGTGTATAGCGCACATGATGTAGGCGTTGCGGTTTATGAACTTTATGAACTTCTCTAGGCACCAGAAGAAACAACGGAGGCAGCACATGCACGCCTTCACAACCACGTTGTCATATTTACTCAACTTGTGGTTCACATACTCCAGGATCACACGGATTATCCGGCAGATTGCAAGGATTAAGGAGCCGAATGCTAACGTGCCCAGATGGTATCTGAATAAAACATGAAAAAAAGGGTGGTTTTTAAAATTCGCCATTTAAATATGTAGTTGATATCATAGATTCTCTTAGGACATTGCTTTATTCGGTCTTATTTATTTTAATTGCTTTATATTTCTCAAATGGCTTCTTAGGGGAAAAATAAATGAAATAACTGAACGTTAGTTCTGCTCAAGGGTGTAGCTACATTTTACAAATCCAGATATCAATTTTACTTACAAATTCAAAACTTGAAAAATAATAATGATCATAATTTTTAAGAAAATTAAAATACAGTAGAATAATATAAGATTGAAACTGTTAAAAACTGTTAATGTTTTTATGTTATATTTTGAGATTTGATTAAAAGCTCTAAATACTGCTTATTGGTGGTTAAACCCATTATGGGATAGATTATTACACCAGACCCCAGACCAATAATTTAGCACTTAACCGAATGTGTGAAAAGAAATAATAAAATAGAATATTATTTAAAACCCAATATCAATTTATTATTTCTATTCACTCTTATATTATTTTATATATATATATTAATATTATTTTATTTATATATATATATATATATATATGAGATTCTGATTCCAATTCAAGACTCAAGCTTTGTAAAATAGTCGATTCAACCCAAATATAAAGAAAAATATACAGATACTTAAACATTGTAGTTAACTCTAACTTAATTTTGTTGCATATTACAAAATATTGGGGGGAAAAAACAAATATATTTGCAAAAAATACAATAATTCTGAATTTGATACATTGTAAAAAAAAAGTTTCCATTTAAAAAGGACAAAGACAAAATTGAATACTTATATCTACTCGCACCCTCCATCATCCCATCCGCCCCCAAAAAAAGTCTTAAATATTGGACTCATCTTTTCTTTTAAACCGTAGTGTCATATTTTACGCCACCAAGAGAGGACTGAGGAAAAACAACTTTCAAAACCTCATCCCATGCCAGTGTCTCGCACCCTCCCATCCACGGTTCTCTTTATGAATATATGTATCTGATAACGGCAGTTAAAAATAATTTGAAAAGTGACCACTGACCAAATAAGTGGCGTACCAATAAACAAACAAGTTTTTCTGTGTCTTTTAGACTGGATGTTCTCACGTTTGCCAATAAGAATCGTGTGCATACAATAATAAAATAACTGTCTTGTAATATGTTTTCAGGTCTTTCATGTTTATTGATTATTTGATACTTTAATTTTCCAATTTTTTTTTTACATGTGCATGTAAGACCCTCCTAAATTTTTCAGCAGTAAAAATCTTCAAAAAAAAGTAAAGGGGGTTCTTATAAACGAGTAAATACTGTATTTTAGAAATGAAGCCCTCACCTTAATGTACGCCCTGCACTGATGGTGAGAGTGAAAAAGGGCACATTCGATTTGTGGAAGGTCCAGTACCAAGTGGCGAACGTCGCGGCGAGTATCATCTCGCCAAGGGCAGACACAAAGAACAAACCCCAGAAGAAACCAAATATGTTGACAGCGTGGAGGTAGTCTATGGTTCTGGGCGTCTGGTAGCGGAAGAACTGACAACTTACACCGATACAGGTGCCGGTGCAATTTGTCGTCACGTTGAAAATGTTGAGATCACAAATGTCACCATCCTAAGAAACCACAAAAATGATTAGAAAGTCTTTGTTAGAAAACACGTATTTACCACCTTAGCAAGAATAGAATCCGACACCTTAGCTCGGTCGGTAGAATGTCTGTCTAGTGAGCTAAGGGTACCGGGTTCGATTCCCGGCATGATTAATAATATAATATTTTAGCACTGCGTCTTACTACCCGTTTGGATTATACGCTTTAAGTACTAATTACTCTAATTGATTAGGACTTGGAAAGGTTGAATTAGAGGAAGTGAACCTGCATATGCGTGGATGGAGAGTGGGAAACCATTTTGGAAAAACCACCTCCAGTTCACCCGACCGAGATTAGAACCTCGATCTCCCCGTCCTCAGCAATCGAGCTCAACACGACTAGCGCGTTAGCCAACTACGCCACCGAGGCGGGTGATTCCCGGCATGGCTGAAAAATGTATCATTGGTGAAATGTGATTAATTAATGGCTGGAGACTGGTTGTTGTGCCTGTCCTAGTCTTAAGTTAGATTATAAAACATATGAAGCTACGACAGACCTAGCAAACCAGTAGTGTAATATAATATATAGCTTGAATAAAAAAAGTGACCTAGGTCACAGGCTGAAAACAGTAATGGATGCAAAGTAACATCTCCAAATATATGAAATTATTAAAAACACCACACATCAACCTCTGAAATTGAAGCCATCTTAATAGTCCTGACAAAGTAGGGGTATCACGATGCTCAAAGAGACAATTTAGATTGTCACTACAATATGGGACACTGTACCACAAATAACAATTGACCATCATCAAAATATGGCTACTTCGTAAATTATAGTCATTTCAAAGGACAGTCGCCAACAGTTGTAAAAGTTACTACAATTACTTTCACGTATTCATATGTCAAGTCATGTGATCTGCAGCTACCACTCTTGATATATGGTAGGGTACCAATACCTACAAAATAATACTAATGATATAATAATATACTATCAATTTTTTGGGGGGCGGAGGGGAGGGAATAATGTGTTTATATTTTCTTAACTTTTCATAAAAAAATGCTGCCTTAGCAATAGATTATTGCAAAATATTAAAGTGAAAAACCTTACGTTAACATAAATTTAGTGAATTTTTTTTTAAGAAAAGATATTAACAGATAAGGGTTAATTTTAATCAAAAGACCTCAAGTGCCAGCTAATACAATTTTAATCAGGCTCTTAATCCAAGCTAAGGGTTATTAGTGCCCAGGACCATACATATGATTAACTTTGAATCCCATTTAAATAAATCCATCTGCTTTCGCACCCAGCTAGGAATAAGAAACTTAAGGTGGGATGGAAGCATCCATATTTTTTGCAATTTGTAAGATTTTTAATATCAAAATAAATAAAATATTTCTTCAGTAGATATTGGACATTTAGTTTAATTTTCTACACTTTTATTTTTAATACATTTCTGGTCTTCTGCTGACGGTGGCGAATATTTAACAGACTTTCACCGGGAATCGAACCTGGGACCTCCTAGTAGCCAAGAACATTGATAACTAGACCAACATCACAGCACTTGACCAGGAACTTTTTAAAAGAAAATAATAAAATCTTTGTCAAATTACATAATCTCCATGTCATATGTTAAAAATATATTAACATTATTGAACAAATAAAATAATATGTATTAAATAAAGTGCATTGAGCAAAAACAATTGATAATAAATAGAATGATAGAATATTAGGAAAATTGTAGAGCACAAATAAAAGTAAAAACACTAACATATTTACACACACATCAAAATTTCAATGTTATTATAACAACTACAGTCTACTACTACTTCCTGAGGAAGATGCTATAATAGTATTGAAATATTGATGTGTGTGTAAATATGTGTTAAGTGTTTTTACTTTTATTTGTGCTCTACTATTTTCCTAATATTCTATCATTTTATTTATTACCAACTGAACAAATAAAATAAAACTAAAAGCGCTACTGAAGCACTATTTTAATTGTTTTGGAGAAAATGTATTTTTGTCATAAAAACTAACTCGGACCTTAACGCGCGTTCACTTCCGTCCTATCCTAAGACCCCAGAAAGATACAAATCAAGAGTCTATAGAAGGGTTTGGTCGTCTTGCAGGTAAATGGTTCGAAAAGCAGTGAACCTCATGATACCTTGATCTCTGGACAGACACACGAGGTGTTTGTTACGCCAGTGATCTTGTAGACGGGGTCACTACAAGACGCCAGGTAGAGAGCCGTCGCAATGGAGTACGCCACTACACCACACTCCAGCACCCAAGGCACCAGCGGGAATATTAGCGTTGAGGTTATACTTCCCACTGCCCTGAAATTAGGGGCAACACAGTTTCTTTGGAGATGGATCTATAAAATTAATGAACCACATAAAAAGAGTTTCAAAATTTCAAACATAGCCCCATTTTTTTCAAATTTTGTGTATGAATTTTTTTTAGAGCTACTATACTACATTTCAACGTATTATACCAACATAGCCAGAGAACACATAGCTATACTCCAAACAGAATGTGGGATCACATAATACAATATGGATGCTATTTATCTACTTTAAAAAAATATATATATAAAGTGTATAAACTTACCCAGATTTAAATGTCATCACAGACTATTTACCAGAAAGTGTATTTTCAGGAAAAAGTACGAGTAAAAACATTTTATAGCGGGTTGTGTTAAAGAGATGGCCAATAGGTATTATTATTCCTATTGTTTTAACACAAGCGAGATCATTAGCGTCCAACACTACATTTTGAGTGTACTCTAAATTAGTCTTAACTTGAGGTGTCATTACATATTCACAAGATGGTGAGCCCTCGATGTCAATGGGTGATTTAGCTTAAGACTACACCATCCAGTATCACCAGGTTAACTATAATGGTATTATATTTGGAAGAAGGTACAGGAAAGGTGGATAGAAACATATAAAAGGAGGGACGAACACAATATGGCCTTTACAATGAAAAGAAAAACACAGTTCACACTTTACACTGCTGCCAATGGACAAAGAGGTAATGGTTGCCTCTTCTTTTCATTGTAAAAGCCATATTTTGTTCGTCTCTTTTATATATTTCTATCCACCTTTGCTGAACCTTCTTACAAATAAATACCATTACCTCATAAAGATAAAAGAGGTTTTACTTTTAGAGGTGAACTTTAAGGTTGTAGGCTTACCCCGAATTATGACATTTTACACTTACAGCACTTTGCGATTATAACGCTTTTCAATACCTGTCATGCCCCAAACTTGAGGTGCTTGCTTCACAGATACAACACCTGTCATGCCCCAAACCAGAGGCATATGACTTAGGTACCCAAAACGTTATGAATGGAATACATTATTGTTAACTATATTTTAATTATGAATCGATGGAGGTTTTTATGAAAAAGAAAAATTTACTCCAAGATTTGAATTTTAGATTCATTCAGTCAAATATGAATCATTGTTAGAATTGTAATCAGGAATTTGAATCTTTGCACAAAATCAACCTTTCCACTGAGCTGGTGCTGGTCGCACTCTTTAACCTACTTGCTTCCTTCCTTGATGAGGGCAACAGCGACGTTGATCCTCTTGCGCAAGAAGAGCAGGATGAGCAGTACGATGACGAGCGTGACGGCCGAAATGATGAGGAACACCAACCAGGTGTTCTTGAGGGCCAGGAGAGAGTCCACCTCACCCAAACTTTCCTTTTCAGCCTGAGATATCGGGTTGTCACGTAGGTCCACAAATTTTACGTAAGTCACATAGATACCTGTCAACATTTCAAGGTCACCAAGTTTTATTTTTGTCACCGCATGTCTCTACTTGTTCGGGTTACATGCATAAGTAATAATCACACGAGGAAGTTTAAATTTAGAATAAGTGTATCCATATTTGCATGGAGAGAGGGAATGTAAAACCATTCAGGAAAATCCGCCTTCAGTACACCTGTCCTGGATTGCAGGCCCATTCTCCCAGTCAGCGGCAGTTTAGTCCATTGCGAGACTGACACCCTAGACCATTCGACCACTGAAGTGGTCAGTAAAATGAATTTTATCACTTACTTCCCAACAGTAAGTTGATTCAGAGTATTAAAAATTAGAGTTGTTTCAAATTCACTATTTTAAAAATTCAAATCTTGAATCAATATTTTCATTTTACCTACGAATACCAAACTAGAATTTGAATCCGAGTCTTGGAAAGAATAATGAGCTTAGAGGAAATATAAATAGAAATAATAACAAAATGTAAAAAAAATTGTTATGATTCAATCATACATAAAGTTAGGTGTTAAAACTCAGGCCTTGGAAAATTACAGTTTGCATGTGGCCCATCACACATTTTATGCGGCCTGAAAGATAAAACTATCTATCTAAAACTTGCATTTATTTAATTAATTTATCTATTTATTTAAACTAACTTTTTATAATGTTATACATAAACATATCTTTCCAACATCTTCGCTTAGTCAGTAGCGTGTCTGTGTAGTGAGATAAGGGTCCCAGGTTTGATTCTCAGCATGGTCAGAAATTTATCATTGGTGAAATGTGGGTTTACCCTTTCACATTGATAATTTAACGGCTGGGAGTTGGAGGTTGGGTCTGTCCTAATCTTAAGCTGGATTATAAGGCATATGAAGCTATGACAGGCCTAGTGAACCGATAGTGGAAAATATATGACTTGGATAAAAAACTTACATACTCAATCATGGATATTATATATATGAAAAATCTTATTTTATTTTTATTGTTATCTTGTTTTATTAAATCTCAAAAAAATTTCTTAGGTCTGTGTTAAAAGAATGGTTTTATGTTCAGTCGTTAATTGATATATATAGACAGAGAGAGCAATTAACTGCTAATAATCAGTATTATGGTTCTGAAACAAATTTCAATTTGAAAAAAAGATTGAATCTTAAATTGAATATTTTCTTGATTCTCAGATAGTCTATGACCCCACCCCTATCAAATCATCGGTTTTAAATCTCTTTCTTCCCTTCCCCGAGGGTTAAGCAAAGTTCAGCACATGAAAAATAGTTGGTTTGGTTAAAAAAAAACTTATAAAATATGCTAAATTTTATGTTAAGATAACAAGTAAATTTCAATTTTTTAGTTCTAATAGAGGTGTTTTATTAAATTTTATTTTAATAGCGAGACATAACACTAACTCCACAATCAAAATATAGCATGAATGTGTCCTTTTCTTTCTTTGATTAGTTGACCGAATTTGGTAATCAAATTTTTAAAGTTTCATGGTATATTCGATAAATATTTTTGACATGATTGGTGTCCATTTTTGTAGCTACACATGTTTTACTAGATGTGATGTAATGTAATACCACAGGTTTGAACAAAGTTTGTTCCAACACTTTTATTATACATTTCATCAAATAAAATAAAATTGTGTTGTAAAATAAATTTGATAGAAAGAGTGTCGCCAAAAGCATCTTACTTTAAGTTAACTGCATCGCGATCGCTTCCATTTAAACACATGATGAGATCCTTTATGTTAAGCTGCATTAAGTTAACTTTAAGTTAACATTAAGTTGATCGTAATCTTGGCATTAATGAACGTTACTTGAAGGATATCACGTGATCTAGTCAGCCAATCATTATGCGAGTGACCTTAACAGGGCTATTTAGTAATTCATTTGTTGGTTTTATGACCAAGGTTTACTCTATAGCATAAGTTCAAGTGATCAGAAATTGAAACAAAATAATTAAACTATAATAGGAGAGCTAGATTTATCAAAAAAATTTAGTAATAGTTATTTATTAAGTCGATTGAAAACTTTAAACATTCACAGATCATCACTGTACAAATAGTACAAATCACAGATCATATTCGAGAATGATAAGTTGCGTTAACTTTAGGCTAATGTTAAGTTAAGTTAAATTAAGTCGAGTTAACTTTAAGCTAATGTCGGGTTAAGTTAAGTTGAGTCAAGTTGTGTTAAGTTGAGTTAACTTTCAGCTAATGTTGAGTTAAGTTAAGTTGAGTCAAGTTATGTTAAGTTGAGTTAACTTTCAGCTAATGTCGAGTTAAGTAAGTTGAGTCAAGTTATGTTAAGTCGAGTAAACTTTCAGCTAATGTCGAGTCAAGTTAGGTTAAGTCGAGTTAACTTTAAGCTAATGTCGAGTTGAGTCGACTCTTAAGTTGATCGTGATCCTGGTATAAAATAAAGATTCAGATTTTTTTTTAATTGCTGACTCTATCCTCTCAAGTAAAAAGTGTTTGCTCATTTCTTTTCCTCCCCACCCCACCACACTTACCAACATGACGGGGTGTTTCAATAACCCCAACACGACAACGTTACTCACAGTAAGATAGCAGTCCCACCACGCCGGCAATAGACACCCACACCATTATACCGGCGAACCAGCGCATGAGCACAATGTAGACCAGACACAACACCATGGCCAAAGAGAAGGCGGCCACGATATACGGCCAAGTGTAGGAGAGGTCCTGGACCATCATGTGGCCGATCTGTCAGGGGAGAAGACGCAACACGGTATAGTATCAAACCAAGGTAACTTCTCCAAGGAATGTAAACAAGTGTTTTATTGGAGCAAGGTCAGAAGTGCATTAGTGGTCGAATGATCTAAGGCGTCACTTTTGCAATACTCGGGATTGATGGTGAATAGAAGATTGGGGTTCAAATCCTGGTCAGGTGTATTTCCTAAATAGTTTCCTACTCTCTTTACACACAATTCGCAAATATAGGTACATGTCCTCTAGATTGTACCTGCCTCATTCCTAACACATTAGTTAAAATATAGTTACAACCCAATCAAGTGGTAAGACTGGTGTAAAAAAAACTGGTCAAATTGCCCCAGGAATGCACTCTACGCCAAGGGAAATGAAACAATTTTTTCATAAAGCAAAATTAAAAATACTCAAAACTCTGTGGGAGCCACACATGAAATGATTTATATTTATCCAATTAAATTTACTAAATAATTTCAAGTAAATAAAAAACCATTAGTGAATCTGCACATAAAGAGTTTAAAAAAAACGATTCAATAAAGTAGGTTGTAAGCATATATATATATTAAGAAAATATGTTTCGGTTTAATAATGCTATGATGGATTAGCCAAGCTATTATATTTTCTAATCACAACTATAGCCACATCTAAATATCATATTCTCTAAATTTAATGACACCTGGACATGGGAATCGAACCCAGGACCTTTGGCTTGGTACACCAATGTTTGAACCACTCTAACCAGGAAATCATCCCATGCCCATGGTCATTATTCATTCATATTTTAAGGCAGAGTCTGTGATGGACGTGCGGGCTCTCAGATAGCTCAGTGGTAGGAGCATTGGCGTACTAAGCCAAAGGTCCCAGATTCGATTCTCATGTCAAAGTGTCATTATTTAATTTAAATGATATTTAATAATGTTAGTTTTGAATTAGCAGAATTTAAAAAAATATGACCTTGCACTGTCTGGAGAATACCTTGAGATGTTTTAAAGAAACACTAAAGAAACTTAAGAGTGGTTAATATTAAACAAATCTTTTTAAAAAATTAGCACACACTGCTTAAGGGGTGGGAGAGGGGGGGGGGGAGATAAACCAGAAAATATGGCATGCACATAAAAACACTAAAAAAAATTACAGCATCTTACTTTCTGTTGAGATTATACGCTTATGTATTATTTATGGTAAAGGTGTTAGGGATTGGAAAAGTTATATTTAGAGGAAGTGTACCCACATTTACATGGAGGGAGAGTGGAAAACCAATATGGAAAAAAAAACCTCAGTACACCCGGCCTAGATTTGAACCTCAATCGGCAGTCTCGGCTGTGAGAGTATCGCGTTAGACCATGCAACTCCCGAAGCAGGTAATGAATTGACAAATAAGTTTCTTCTAAAACAATTTGATTACTGTCCAAATTATATACCTTACCACTTTTGACCACAAAGAATGAGAAAAAGGGGATCTGGAAAATTATGTTCTGAATGAATAAAAATGTATTGCTCTCATTAAGAGTTTACTTATTTCTAATCCCGCAAACAAATGTATCGGTAAACTTAACCTGAAACCTCGCTTTTGGAAGAATAGTCCTTCCTCCTTGCCTCTCACCATAGCAAGAAAACCCTCCTCACATGCTCACCATGCATCGAAACAAATGACTCTCTCTTACACCATCTCATCATGCTTAGCTACAACTCAGTTTTCATAGAAAGAGCCTTTTATAAAATACAAACACAATATTATGTGGTCAAAACTGATGACATTTAACTATATTGTTATTGTTATTTTATAGGTAATGACAATATTTATCAAAAGTGACAACTATAGATTACATGACTTGGCATAATGATACATGAAAGTTAATTCAGTAACTTTTCTAAATGTCAGATAAAACCTTTCCGATGAAAATTGGACTGTGTCAGCTATCGAGTATATGCTTAACTTGCAGGATTGTGATTGCAA
This sequence comes from Timema poppense, assembly GCA_902141375.1. NCBI lineage: Eukaryota > Metazoa > Arthropoda > Insecta > Phasmatodea > Timematidae > Timema > Timema poppense. Next base: position 114,001 of record CABFOV010001213.1, read on the forward strand.
GGACAATGAAGAGTAGCTGGTTAAACAATGTGAGATATGGGCATTGTTATGTTTTTAGTAACTCTACACTAGATTATAAACAGTATTAATAATATTAATATTTCATTGAAATATTATATTAATATTATATTAATATTGATACACTGTATTTATATTATATCTAGATTAATACATACTAATATTAAAATATGTATATTAATGTTATAAATATTTCACCATGCCAACACCTCATGGGAATGTCTAGTTATGCTAATTGTCAGCCACATACAATCATTACTTTACCTTAAGATTCAGATGGACACCTATTATATAAGAACAATAAAGTTGTATAGCCTATTTTTTAGAAACTATACATAATGACAACATGCGGTTTTATATATAATATTTAACTTGTAAATTTAATATGAACTATATTAATAAAAAACGTTACAAGTTAATATTTATTTTGTTACCATAAGATGTAATTTGGATTAAATTTAAATTAAATCAAACATTAAATACAAGAATATAATTTTGAAGTTATATTATTATAAAGAATAAGATAATGTTCTATCATACACAATAAATATTTATGGTACATGTATTTTTACAAAATTTGATATTTTCAAATTAAATAATGTCTAAGCTGTTGAAAATGTTCAGTAGTTTCCTCACAGATGGCTCCATCTCGGGAAGCACCTCTCCCTCTCCTCCTCAACCCCTTTTTGGCATTATCTATCTTTCCATATTTTTGTAAGCCCTGCTACTCCCCCTGCCCTCTTTCCATTTATATCCTGTTCAGGTAAAACCCTTGACTTGACAACAACTTTTTTTTTGTTTCAAGGGGTTATGAAACATCGACATTTTATCAAAATCTTGATTTCAAATTTTTGGCAATCACAATATTTTCACTCCGAGTTGTCGAGACAAAGTAAATATTAGTTTACAAAGTTTAGTTATCCACACCCGTTGCTTGCCATTGGTTTGATCGCCATTGATGGGGAGGTCATCTCTGTGAACTGAAGATGATTTATCCGTTAAATGTATGTATACCTTTAACAGTTTTCCAAAAGTGATTTATCATTCTGGTTTTCCCATCTTTACTCCATGCAAATGCGGATTCATTTCCTCTTAGCTACCTTTCTCATCTCTACCCAATCAAATTAAGCCGTTAATAACCTGTGTCCTGAACGTAGCAATAAAAAAGAAAAGACTTGGTTTTGGAAAGTTTATAATAATATTATAATAATAAATTAATGATTTTAAATGGAAACATGGTTTAGCGAGTTTTATTTAATTCAGATTTTTCTTTAGATCATAAAATACAATGTTCTTGTTAGTATGGTGCTCGAAAAAAGTTAACAGTAGGGTATATTTGTAAAGTGAAGTAGGTGTACCGTACATAAATTATATTTAATTGAAATAAAATTCAAAAAGTCGCAATTTTTCACCAACTTTGGCCACCTTTTTTCTAACTCATTAATTTTTTTTAAAGATATTTCCAATTTTTTTAACAGGTTATCATCTACAACAAAGTGTGGTTTTCACTTTGTTTTTTCTATCTTCTGTACAAACAAATTGTGGTGCACTTATTTTAATACTAGCCTCCTTATACCATGTATTTAAATAATTAGTGTAAGTAGTGACCGTAAAACAATGTCACTGAAAAAAAAATGGCTATATTTTTTTAAATATAGGGAAGAAACTATAATTATTTTTATATATTTCTACAGTAATAAACAAACTCAATAAAAATGTCACAATTTACTGTAAATAATGATTTCCTAAAGTAACTCAGAAAAATTATACTTTGACAGAGATTCAAGCCCTTGTCCTTTGACTTTGGACGTCATTCTATAAAACCCCGAGACCGCAGCTCAAAACTCGGCATCACTCCTTGGAGAGTATAACGGTGATAGCTTGTCTTTTGTTGAGTAGCAAGCAACAAAGTTGAAAGGATTAGGAGGGGGAGAGGGGGGGAGGGGCCTCCTGTGGAATTTAAGGACACTCTGAAAGGGAGGGAAGTATAGAAGAGGTGAGAGGGGGGACGGTGTGGTAACTGCCATAACTACAGCAGCGCACCACTGGTGAGGTGATAATATATGGAACTACTTGGAAGAGAGATTTACAAAACCTCGAGATGTCCATCCAAATCTTAACACTGGTAGGTAGGCAAAAAGCATAAAATATCAATTTTGGCCCCTTATAACTTTGAACTGAAATGATTTGAAATAATTGACTCACTATTTATGTCTTATAATTAGATACTTGTTAATATCGTAGAGTAAAATTTTGATTGTCAAATGACCTAAAGACATCAGATTATTTGACTATGAAGGACCGGTTCTTGGTGTTTTAAGATATATAACATGAGATGTTTTAGAATTTAAAAAATAAAAAACAAGTTTATAACAGATAAACTTAAATATCACAAAAATTAAAACTATATAAAATTATAAATGATTTTATGAAAGCCAAAAACTAAAATTCAACATTGATTTCAAACATTTGGACCACAGTATGTATTAAAATGCATTATTTAAAGGGAATATTATGTTCTATTAAATGCAACTACAAAAGTAAGCCAAGAGTTTGTTTCAAAGAGTTTTAATCTATTTAAGTGAAAATGAAAGCACAATTTGAAAGCGTTAGTATCATGCATTAGCACAGGATCATAAAACTTGTTTTACACGAATATTTGTTCATTAAAGTAGTCAAGTATTTATTTAAATCAGTGCTAAATTTGGTGTTTCTTGTAAGAAAACAATATTTGGGATTATCTTGAACATAGCTATCTATGTGTATATAAAAAGTTACAGCTAAACTAACACTAGTCAATACTCAAGATTTCTAAAATGTTGACCAAATGTGAAGCAACTTTATTCTTGTTATTTCTATATTCTCTTATACCGTACCTCTTTAGCGGTGGCCAGCGCCTTGGCCGCCTCACTGCCCGCATTCAAATCGTCCAGGGTTGAATTGACAAGATCTAATATTGCCTGTGAGGAGCTATCACTGATAGGAAGGCAGCGGTCGAGTACTACAAGCACAAGCAGAAAGAGAGATGCCGACCATTACCAACAGATGGCAGAGCAGTCAACCATGTTACCTCATCACAGGGAAAAGAGACAAGGTCATGAGGGGTGTGATATTTACAACCAATACCAGGAGGTGCTGAGGCCATGGGATGAAGTTTGTGACGAGCATGCTGGATGTCACGATGGGGAAATAGGATTAGGAGTGAAGTTATTTGGGCAAGAGTTAGGGTAAAAGAGCTGGTAGAGGAAGCAAGGGTAGAAGGTATGGGCATGTAATGAGGATGTTGAAGTATATGAGATAGTAGAGGAAGCAAGACTGAGATGGTATGATCATGTAATGAGGATGTTGGAGTACATGAGATAGTAGAGGAAGCAAGACTGAGATGGTATGGTCATGTAATGAGGATGTTGGAGTACATGAGATAGTAGAGGAAGCAAGACTGAGATGGTATGGACATGTAATGAGGATGTTGGAGTACATGAGATAGTAGAGGAAGCAAGACTGAGATGGTATGGACATGTAATGAGGATGTTGGAGTACATGAGATAGTAGAGGAAGCAAGACTGAGATGGTATGGACATGTAATGAGGATGTTGGAGTACATGAGATAGTAGAGGAAGCAAGACTGAGATGGTATGGACATGTAATGAGGATGTTGGAGTACATGAGATAGTAGAGGAAGCAAGACTGAGATGGTATGGACATGTAATGAGGATGTTGGAGTACATGAGATAGTAGAGGAAGCAAGACTGAGATGGTATGGACATGTAATGAGGATGTTGGAGTACATGAGATAGTAGAGGAAGCAAGACTGAGATGGTATGGACATGTAATGAGGATGTTGGAGTACATGAGATAGTAGAGGAAGCAAGACTGAGATGGTATGGACATGTAATGAGGATGTTGGAGTACATGAGATAGTAGAGGAAGCAAGACTGAGATGGTATGGACATGTAATGAGGATGTTGGAGTACATGAGATAGTAGAGGAAGCAAGACTGAGATGGTATGGACATGTAATGAGGATGTTGGAGTACATGAGATAGTAGAGGAAGCAAGACTGAGATGGTATGGACATGTAATGAGGATGTTGGAGTACATGAGATAGTAGAGGAAGCAAGACTGAGATGGTATGGACATGTAATGAGGATGTTGGAGTACATGAGATAGTAGAGGAAGCAAGACTGAGATGGTATGGACATGTAATGAGGATGTTGGAGTACATGAGATAGTAGAGGAAGCAAGACTGAGATGGTATGGACATGTAATGAGGATGTTGGAGTACATGAGATAGTAGAGGAAGCAAGACTGAGATGGTATGGACATGTAATGAGGATGTTGGAGTACATGAGATAGTAGAGGAAGCAAGACTGAGATGGTATGATCATATAATGATGATGTTGGAGTACATGAGATAGTAGAGGTAGCAAGACTGAGATGGTATAGACATGTAATGAGGATGTTGAAGTATATGAGATAGTAGAGGAAGCAAGACCAAGATGGTATGGTCTTTTAGCAAGGATTGGAATTGAACTAATCCCATGATGAATGATGGAGATAAAGTAGGCTATGTAGTAAAAATATCTGCATGGGGGACAAGGAATAAGAGGGGAGGTGCAGATAACAGCAAGTATGCGAGAGGCGAATAATGGAAGCAAATAAAGGAGGAAGAGTGTTAGAAGGAAAGAGGATGATGGAGGCATTTGACTAAAGTAACCTGGCCCCAGACTGGAAATAGTTATTAATGATGATGACCAGAAAGCTGATTAGGAAACTAGGAAACAGTGAAACTATCACTCATGCTACAACTATAGTTCTCTACATATTTTATTTGCTTATTTACAAAAATAGTTAATATTATTTTATAAAGATGATTTTTATTATTTATTATTAGTGATGGGTTGGTTCTATTCCTTCAGTTCTCGGTTCTAAACTCCACCTATCCACATAAACTAAAGGAATCTACGCTCCATTGTTTTTGTTTTTCTGTAATATGGGTACTAAAAACCTGTCAATCGGCAGGACAAGTAAAAATAAAAGATGCAAATGATTTGTATGTTGCAAATTAACAACCATTCTAAAATTAATAATGTTAAGAATATGAATGTTTTTTTAATACTAATTTTAAAATACTATATAACTAATAATTGAGGTACCAGACCAACCCATCAAACAGAATCCCTGTAATATATTTCATAGAGAACAGTAGAAAAATGATGGTAGCTAATAAATGTATTCTTAACTATGATTGACATAAAGAATTGTTAAATTAATTACCAGTTCATGAGACACTTACAAATTGAAGCAAAGTACTGGAATTCTTCAGCGGAAAAAGTAAGATTATAAATTTTCACCATGTAAATTGTGTATATTACAATAAAATATGCGCAAGTATAGCAATGTTGGGTCCTTGTAGCAGACCCCTGGGGAAAATTTAAAGTTTAAATTTGTAGATAAAAACATTCAATTACATACAAAAATATAGCTCTCCTTCTTTCTAGTGTTCGACACATGTGTGACCGTTAAACATATTTAGAATATGCAATTAGATTAAGGCATTTCCAATATCCATCAGTGATTAAACTAAATTGTTTATTAAACACACAGCAAAAAACAATTCAATGCTGACTTGTTTTTTTAAACATATAAAACAAAATACCATCTGGAAATTAAAGAACCCTATCTTGGAATGCCATTGCATTTCAACACAGTGTAAATTTATGTCAAGAAGCAAATTACTTTGAAAACAGCTAATCACAAACACCGTAAAAAAAAACTTAAATTTAATATACATTAAGTGCAAATGACCCAAATTCTTTCTCTGGCTATAGGAGTGACCTCACTAAATAATTATTTTTTTAAAAGGACTAGTCAAACTTTATTTGAGAAGTGGGATCATAATATTTACTTCCTAGCCTCCTCGTGGTTTAGTGGTCAGAAGAGCCCCTTAATGTTGAACTATTAGTTCCGTGTTAGATTCCCGGTTGGTACCGGGGGGGGGATTTTTCTCAAAAATGGGAATAATACCCGTAGTCATCAATGTTTGAGTCAATTAGGCTTAAGTTAGGTTTCGATCTTCATTGGCTTCAACCTGTCATTCCTGGGACATTGAAAGAGCCTCCACAGAGAGGATGTACTATTAGTACATTCACACATGTCCCCTGTACGACGGTACATTAGTACTGGTTGATATTTCCACTACTGGGCTACGAGTGATGTAGTCCAGACACACCGTTATTATTATTATATTATTTTATTTTCTTGTGCAGGTATTCTAAAGCTTTTCTTTATTATCAAGCACAACGTTAACACCTAGTGTGCAGCAGTTACACTAACAATAACATTTCAGACCCAAGGAAAGTATGCTCCACCAGCAACCTGGTTTCCATAGAAATGAGAGTGTAGGTGGTTATTTCCCCTCAGATGGGATAGTGAGACCTACAAACACGTACGCATTAGTTCTTAGTGATAAAAACTATCATTACCGAGTAAACTGGCCAGCTAACGGTTATTGAGGATGGAGATTGCAAACTCCTTCAAAGAAACAACAGGATATAAAACCTAAATATGGTTGTAACACAAAGTTTAAAACTGAGTTGGCGAAGATTCAGTGTGGTGACTACTTTTTTTTTTAGAAGTTTCCCAAGATTTTTCTTCTATATTATTATTATTAGTATTATTATTAGCACCGCGTCTTACTACCCGTTCGGGCTATACGCACTTACGCTAATGTGTAATGGTAGGGTGATTGTGAGATGAAATGAAGGACCTACAGTTTAACGTGGTATCCGAACCACGGTGGAGGCCTGGCATTCCTCACATTCACAAGTTGTGATTAATACACGTCTTGTCAGAGGTGAAGGAAGGGTTTAGTAATCAGATAAATCTGTGCCGGAACCGAGGATTGAACCCCGGACTCCCAGCACAGAGGTCCGACACCTTACCCCTAGACCACCAGGTCACCTTTATTTTCTATATACTCTACTGGCAGCGTTTGCGGTTTATCTAATGTATCAGCGCAAAACTAATACAACAACACATCTAGTGTTATCTACCCTCCATGTATGGGTTGGACGATAGCTTGCGGGGAAGACCAGAGGCTGTACAAGTCTAGAAGCCGCTCTCTAACGTCACAACCTGGTAAGCTACAAGAGAAGATGGTAGCTATAGCACCAAGCTGGATAAAGTTAGTCAGTATGGCGATGGTTGACAAAACTGACCACCAGGCGTGTCGTAGTTATGATGTCACCAGTTATCAAGGGAGAATGTTGAAGTTTTAATTTAAAAAATTATTTAAAAATCTATATTAGTAGCAAAATTAATTATTGATTATGTAAGAAAGCTAACGCTTGTAAAATTAATTGTTCATGAATATAGAAACTTAAAGGAGCGAAATGAACATTTAGCTACGGATATAGCCGCATCAAGTATCGTGTTCATAGATTGAAAAACAACACCTAGTCATGGGATTCAAACCCGGGACTCTTGGCTTAACGCGACAATGCTCTACCACTGTGCTACCCAGGATTACTCCAATACTCGGGTTCATTTTTCACTCTACCTTAAGAGATGAATGAAGAATGACCTTGAGCATGGAATGAATCTTGGATGGCTTAGGGGTGAAGCATTGGCGCTAAGCCAAAGATCCTGGCTCCAGGTGTAATGTTTTTCAATTTACAGAAAAGATTGGTTACTTTAGCATTTCAATACATATCGACAGTTAAAATTATTACATAAAAAACAAGGATCATACCAATATTCTAACAAAAATGGGGAAAAGTTGATGATTTACTATAAATTGTATACAATTCATTTCACATTTATTTGAGCACAGCCTTGTTAATTCAGTTTTGACAATCATCAACACTATTAATAAAGGTAACCCCAACACCCCTCCACATGCCCATCTTTGATCAAGCAGTCAATTACTTTAGTGAGATTAGAATTTAGATGGTCGTAAAACTCAGATAATGTTCACTCTATTTATTGATGTGTTTCTTTGCTCCCAATTAGACTGGCCGAGTACATGTTTATAGAGGATTATTCAGGTTTCCAGGTAAAATATCACATAGGTTGTAGGAAGTATTTCCGTGCAATGAACTTAAGGTTTGCGGCGCCACCGAAACGTCAAAGTTGACAATGAACGCACCTGGGAGGTAGGCAATTCATCAATCTTCAACACATAACAAGTGGAGTGTGGCGTAATTTACGTCTAGTAACAGGAATTGAATTGCCTGACAACAATTTGTGATTCTTTCAAAGATATGGTTGTCTAGCCTGACAAGGGCACTGGCAGTAGAACGAATGTATGAAGAGATATCCATTATATACAGCAACTGTTGAAAGTTTGTGTCAGGGAGGGGAGTGGTGGGGGTGGTGGGGGTGGTGGGGGGTGCCCGTGGCATGCTGTATGTGTTGCCTACCCCCCAGGTGCCAACCTTTAAGTCTCGTAGAACAGCCNGGGGGGTGCCCGTGGCATGCTGTATGTGTTGCCTACCCCCCAGGTGCCAACCTTTAAGTCTCGTAGAACAGCCATACTCCAAGTTAATCAAGTAATGATACTTTTCTTGTCACCTGTATAAATTTTTACCTGTAGATCTGAATAACTTTGTTTATTAAAACTATTATTATTTTCAAGCTGAAGAACCCGTTTAACCAAAGGGACTTGAGGGGGTAATACAGCTGAAGAAAAATGTCGCAGTGTGGTGCAGTTTTCTGTATTCTAATTTAAAAAAACTTACGGAATGAAACCATTGATTATATGTTTATTTACTAATTACACTAATTGTTTGAGAGATTAAGAAGGCTATATTTAGAGGATGTATACCCACATTTGTGTGTAGGGGGAGTGGAAAACAATTTTGGAATAACTGCCCTCAGTTCATCCGACTGAGATTCGAACCTCGATCTTCTCGTCATCGGCAGTCTAGTCTACTGCGAGAGTAGCGCGTTAGATCATGCAGCCAATAAAGTGGTTTAATCTCAATTTATCTTTTATTGAATTAAGAATGAAGACATCCCCACTTTGATAAATTATCTGGTTCAAGTGTATTTGGATATCCGACATCCTAGTTAATAAAAGAAAAATGGCGCCAAACTGCTATTTTGAATTAAACCTTGAAAAGGAGTATAGAAGGGCAAGGCCTACACACAGAAGGAGGGGATTGATGTACCCCGAAAATTAAATAAATGTGTTTTATTGTGTTTTTAATTGTGAACTTTGAGGCTCCTAGTTAGTTATCTGCGAGACGGGATCTTAAATTAGTTCGATGAAAGTGATTCTGATAGTTTCAGCCATGGCTACGGACTCATATTTCAATTGATGCGGTTCAAGCTCGAAAAGAGTAATTGTTTTAATGCACACACTGAGTGGGAAAGCCTTCAAAACAAATAATCATTTATATATTCAGTTACATATATATGAAGACATTGTAGCTACAAGTTTAATAGTTATTTGGATATCAGCGTTAAGTGTAGTACACATTAAGTTGATCCTGAACATCTTGATACAAGATATTTAAAAATCAAGTATAAACCATTATTTAGTTGGGATTCATCTTTTGAGTTATTTGTTTATATTAAGATTATTTAATTAGCTACTTTGTAATTTATCAAACAACAAAATTACAGTAATATACAAGTTATATTTTAAATTTGTAATCTAAGACTATGGGTTTAAAAAAATACTAACAAAATTTAACATACCGGAGGATTATTTTAAAATCCCTAGCTCTGGTATTGGTGATAAGATATTGAAAATAGTAGCCAAACAAAAGAATAGAATTGCATAGCAAACTAAAAAAAACAACACATTAAGCTTAAACGTTTAAACCCCTACTTGTATAAATGGACATAAAAAATTGCTATCAATTTCAAAAATTAGTAAGTATATAGGGCCTATCCCATTTGATATTCCGATAAAATTGGTAGATCGTATATTTTCAGCATTGGACTCGTCCTCAAGAGGAGAACATTATCTGAATTTCACGAACAAGCGATTAAAGAAAGGGAAGATGCCTGGAAGGGGGTGGAGTTCAGTACCTCGTGGACCTTCTCACTGTCTGTGAACTCCATGATCAAGTTGTGCACAAGTTTCGTGAGCTCCGAGAAAGTTGCTACAAACACAACGGTGAAGCTGTTGACGCTTGTCAAGGCGATGCATCGGTTGTTCACTGCATTGGACCGAGACACAACACAACACAAACACATTTACATCTTGACAGGAACTGGCCACGGGCGTCGGCAGAATCGGGTCTAGAAATCACCAATAGTGGATTTTTTTTACACTATGTCTTACCACCCCAATCGGTTTGTATACGCTTATGTATTAGGGAGGAATAAGGGTTAATTTTGATTAAGTATTCCCACATTTGTGTGGAAGGAGGGTGTAAAAACCTTTTAGTAAAAACCACCTTCAGTAGGCCTACACCCGAACGGGATTTGAACCCTGATCTCCTTGTCATAGGCAGTCCAGTATATGATGAGAGAGATACCGTGGGACTTAGACCAATCAGCCACCACAATGGGTGACGGATGTTGTTTATCTATCTATGTTACGGAGAAAGCTAACGTCTGTACATTAATTGTACATAAATAGCGAAGCTTAGAAAACGGAAATGTTCTTTAGGTTACGGATGGAGCTGCATCAAGTATCAGATTTGTAAATTGAAAAATGACACCTTGACATGGGAATAGAATCTTGCACGAATAGGTTAGTATTCCAAAATTCTACCACCAAGCTATTAATGATTTGTCCTGTACTCAGAGCTATTTTCCCCCCTCCTGATTTTAAGACAGAGTCTGTGAAGGACATGTGGGGGAAAAAATCAGCTAACAATGAGGCCTCATTAATACCACAGCCACCGGCAACTCGTGAGTGGCTTTATGCTGTCGTTAGTACAATGAAAACATGTTATTAGTTTTCATGCACAGTTGTAATTGTACTAATGGCAGCACAATTCTAACCCCCGAGTTGTCGGTGGCTTTGGTATCAATGAGGCCTCATTGTTAGCCGATGATTTCCACACATCCTTCACAGACTCTGCCTTAAGATACGAGTGGATAATGACCCTGAGCATAGGATGAATCCAGAGTGGCTCAGTAGAAGAGCATTGGGGTGCTAAGCCAATAATCCTTTGTTCGATTCCAGTCTCCAGGTGTAAACGGATCTACCTCTGTTAGGTCGTTGTTTGAATCTCAGTTGGTATTGTGTATACAATGTAGATTATTTACACTCGACACCTCCTAATTATAAAGGGATTCTCAACCGGCGCACCACGGTATTTAGGGGGGTCGTGAGATCGACCAGGGGTGCTGCAAGATTTTGATGGGGGGAAATGTTAAGAAAATATAATAAATAAAATATATTACCACAAAATAAATTTAATTGGGTGTTTTTGTTATTTATATATTTCAATTAACTCAGCAAGGGGTAAGTAAAAATGTTTATTTTAATGTTAAATAATTACAAAATTAAAAGACTTTTATATGTTTAATGTGATACTCTATTTTGGATGAAAAATAAAAATGAGAAAAACAAAATGCTTAGGAAAATTCTTAAAGGATGCCACAAGATTCTAATCCCCTTCATAAGGGTGCCGCAAACCTAGAAAGCTTGCGAATCCTTGGCTTAAAGGGAGAAAGATTGGCACAAATTAACTTAGAACTTATATTGACGACGACAACAACAATAACAACAATGCAGTCAGCCTAAGATAGACAATGTCAGGCTCATCTAGTCTAATCTGCCAGTGACGAGAAGGTTGGGGGTTCGAATCATGGACAGGTGTATCGAGCGTGGCTTTTCCTAGATGAAAGGTATAATTTTAGGTCTGTGAGTTAGTGCTGCCATCTGTTAGATAATCATGAGAACACTTCTAATTCACTTTAGATTATGGTTAAAAGAGGTATCTGTCATGTTTAAATTAATTTTTAGTAAAAAAAGTAGTTGCTGGGGTCGATGTGGATTTTGAGATATAAAAACTATGATCCTGGAAAATATAAGTATGACTTTTCCCCTTCACCCTCGTACCCTTCAATCGGTTCGCCACTCTACCTTCATGCAAACGTGAAATATTTTTTTTCCAAAAGTACACATACATTTTTTTTTTGTCCCATTAGGTAGTAAAATATAAGCCCCTTTGCTTTTTCCTGTTCAGAGGGGTAGTAAGACACACCGGGAAAAACAAAGTTAGTTTTAAAATGTCCCACACAAAAATTGAATTGGAGGAAAGAGATATTGAAACAGTTCAAGTGGGCCTGTATACTTTGAAACTGATGCCACACACTAGGGGGTCTGTAAAAGGTCGAACTCGCAAGCAATTTTCAGTCGGATCGCATAAGAAAACTATATCTTCACAAAAAAAGGTGAGCTAACCTTGCATTATTTCACTATGACACAGCTTGTAAGATAGGTTCATAGTGTAATCAGTCAAGGTAAGACTGCTACCTTTCTTGGTTCCACTATGACGTAGCTTATAAGATAGGTTCATAGTGTAATCAGTCAAGGTAAGGCTGCTACCTTTCAGGGTAAACAGAGTGTACATTTTAGGCAGAGACAGAAGGGTGATCGCGGGACCTTTGATACATGTCTAAGTCGATGGGGGCCCCAAAAAGGTGGCCCCTGTCATACATAATGCGGTTCAAACACAGCGTTAGAGGTGGATTTAGACGACAGGTTATCTTATTATCACTCACCTGCTTTGCTAGACAAGTAGTATCTAGCACAGTCTTCTCTGTCCACGTGACCGGTGAATTCATCAACTGTTGATATACTCGACACATCGATACTTGTCTTACATATGATATCTCGCCTGATGTCCTCCAAGCTACTCGAGTTTGAGTAAAAAAAATTTTGTTCAGGGCAGCTCTTTACACAAACCTAGGGGAACAAAGATCATAAAAAAGGTCACCTCAATAAACTTCTTTGAGGAAAAAATTAACATATTATAATCGGCATGCCTTAAATTGGGTTGATTGTTTATTTTAACATTGTAATGTTGTGAATTGCGAGTGACAGAACTGGTATAGCAACGTGTTTTGATGAGTGAGTAAACAATAGGACAAAAGTGCTGACAATTCATAACAGCTTGTCAAAATTACTCTTGGCAATCTGGCCGAATTGCAATATAGAGCTAACAGGGCTGACAATTTAACAACAATTCTAAGGGGTCACTCTGCCCATCTTGGGGTTGTGGGAGTTATAACGCTGGATCATCGAGTATGTGTGCTGGAGGGTTACCGCCCCCAGGGTACCATGGTTCTTATACTTGTAGGATCACCTAGAGTGTCATTCGGGCCATTGGTTAAGAACTCCTTACTATACTTTATTCTGTCACGAGCTCCTAAGTAAAGCCTTTTATATATTTTCAGTAATTTCTTGATAAGTCACATTTTGTAGCAGCGCAAAATAGTACGATAAACCCTAAAAACCAAGAATGTCTATAAATTACGAACCCACACACACACATATACAGTCACCGTACCCATCATTGGCCGCAACCCATCCTGACAGGCTAGGGCTCACAAAGGAAGGAGGCGACCATACTATTGAATTAAAATACTTTGTAAATGTAAAATAATATTAAAGAGATGTTCATAAATTTTAAAAACGATACTTCGACATGGGAATCTAACCCAGGACCCTCGGCTTAGCGTGCAAATGCTCTACCAATGAGCTAACCAGGAGTTGTATTCTGGAGCGATAAACATTTGTAGCACAAATTCTTTCGTAGGGGAAGTAAATTCGTCGGTCCCGTGTCGATTGTGGAATGTAAAAGAGCCCTGGAAGCTATGTGAAAACCCCTTAACCGGGAAAATTGATAGGCGCTTTCTTACTCGCTCATAGAAATCCTTGTGCGCTGATTAAATTAGTCAGTTCAAAAAGTGTATGTAAAATACCTCAAATAAATATTTTTAAAAGAAGCAGTGACATTTCCAGTTATCTTAAAACCCACAATGGTGCACAAAGTACTCGCCCGGTTTGCTGGTGCTAGAAAGATCGAGGTTTGACTCTCACCCAGGAGTACTTAACTGGTTTTCAATTAGATTGTTTTCGCCTCTCCTACATTCAAACACAAGCACATTTTAGTATAATATTCTTCTTTCCTCACCCCTATCTCATTAGTGTAAATTTTCAGACAGTCCAGAGAGGTAGTGAAACACAGGGCATAGGAAAGAACAAAGTAGAACGAACATTATTTGTTTCCTGTACCAATTATTGCCCGGGAAAATGGATTTTCCAGACAAATAAATTATCTCTTCAAATTTCTTAGTTAAAGCAGAGTATAGGGTTAGTTAAGCATTACATTATATCTTAAATTTTAGTTAAATTTATCTAGACAGTCTAAACCAGGGGTTGGTAACCTATGGCACGCTTGCAGAGAATGGCCCACTGAACGTTTTTCAATAGCATGCTAAGCGATTTGAATAAAAATAATATAAAACCTTTATCTTTAATTGAAACCATTGATGTGAGTACTAATTTTTATAACAACGTGTTTAATGTTTCAATGATCCAATAGTTTTGTTTCAAAATAAAGTCTTCAGAACTTAAATTTTGCAAAACACATTTATAGATCTTGTATTTATTCTGGTTTATCTGGTTTATCTGATTTATATTAAAATATTGAATATTCAAGAAACAGGAGTTATTTTTTGTATTCTGTTTAAAATAATAATAATATTTAGCACCGCGTCTTACTACCCGTTCGGGTTATACGCTTTAAGTACTAATTACTCTAATGGAT
>CABFOV010001214.1:0-11583 GCA_902141375.1 Timema poppense
CTTTGGACTTGTAATTGTTCCCTTTGTTTTGATAGTAATAAACTTATATGTCAAACTTGTATATCTCTCTAATGTCTTGGATAGCCTCCTCCTTTCCTACTGTAGTTCCTTGTTACTGTAGTCATCACTTTTACTGTCTAATAGGAGCAGTGATGGTACATGTTCTAAGGCGCTAATCTTCGCAAAATACTAAACTACTGATGATGGGGAGAACATGGTTCGATCCCAGTCGGGTGTACTGAGGGTAGTTTTTACTAAAAGCGTTACCACTCTCGCTCCCAGCGAATGCGGATACACTTCTTCTAAATTCAACCTTACTCATACTTGAGCCACTATCGTAATAAGTACATAGACGTACAACCAAAATGGGTAGTAAGAAGCGGTGTTAAAAAAGGGGCTCTCCACGATTGAATATCTATAATTACTAGATACACTGAAAAATGGTAAATAAAACGATAGGATTTCATTTGAATAAAAAGTTGGATTGGAGTATGAAAAGTAGGTAAATAAAATACTTACTTACGTTAAAAATAGTAGGTTAACAAATCAACTTTTTTATTAAAATGTATAGCGCAACAAATAAAAAAATTACGACTATATTTTTAAACACCTAACAAACCAAACATAGGAAGTTCTAAAAAATCACACTGATTTTTTAGTTATTGTTTATTTTTCTTCTTCTATCTTTGGTTACAATATTGCAGTTATAAATATAATAATAATAAATTCAAACAAAAATTTTACTAATGTTCTTTGTTTAAATAAAATAAACTTACTAGGATGAGGGAACTTTGTTTTTGTCATTAAAATGTTATCGTTAATTGTCAATTAAAATAACATTAACCATAATTCATAATTAAAACGGTCAAGTAATCGACTTTCATGAAAAATATTCAACCTAGTTTTATTTTACGCGTGAACTAATAATTCAAAAATACTATAATGTTAATAATCTATGTTTTGATAGTCATTTTAATGTTCTAAGAGATAAAGTTCGTAAAAACATGTCCCACAAATCTTATGGTTCTCTACTAAATTACTGATTATTGTTAGTATGCGGATAGCCCGGACGCATCGTAAAATTTGTTGGAAAATAAAACAACAAGACGCTGTCCAATTTAATTAGTTTATTCTCAAATTATGCTTTACAATTATTTATTAAATGGATACAAAACTGAAAATTTGGTTCTACGAGACTCTCGAAGCAAACTAGGTAGCCGAATACGGGAAGATTGGGCTCTTCCCCGGTCGAGTGCACTGAGGGTGATTTTTCCCAAAATTGTTTTTTCCTCTTTTTCTTTCTATATGTCTCTCTCTCTCCACGCTAATACTGGTACACTTTAACTAAATATATATTCCTAATCCAAAAAAAATATTACCGTAGTTAGTTAATAGGCCTTTAGCCCATATAGGCAGTAAGATACGGTGCTAAAAAAAGTTATTTTGGTTTGGCACTAGATTTCCAGGCAGCTATGATAAAATTGATTATTCAATGGTTTTTATTTTTTCCAGAAAACACAAGCGTGATTTGGAATGTACTGCTAGTTAAGTTCCTTGCTAGACGTTATAATATCACTCCCCTCTACACCCCCTACATATTATTCGATGGGTTATTTAGCACCGCGTCTACCTATTCATATATAACCTACCTATATAACTTACTAATTACGCTAATGTTTTTAGATAATAGAAAGGCCATATTAAGAAGAAGTGTACCTGCATTTACGGGGGTTAAAGAGGAAAACTATTTTGGAAAAAACACACTCAACGCACACGACGGAGGTTCGAACCTCGATCTCACTATAATTGGCGGTATGGTTTATTGTGAGAGTAGCGCCTTAGACCATGCGGCCATCGAAACGAGTTATTTGATGTGCTGTGTTCTAAATACAGTTATATTTTAATAAGAATAACTTTTTCTTTTTGACAGTTACATACGTTACTAAACAGTGAAAATATTTCCTATCCATAGGAAATATGAGTAGAAAGTTCGATTCATGAGGGAATGGACCGGCATTCACCTCGTTATTGGGCAGTAAACTAACCCTGAACGCATCTGGTTTAGTAAAGTATCAGAGTGATCACCGTATTATACTCGCGATAATGGCTGTGGAATAAATAAACTAGCTTCAAAACCATAAGGTCCCAAGTTTTATAGGACAGTCCTTTTAGAAAATTTTCTAATTGTAAATTTTAATAAATAAAAACTGGACTCAAGAATCAATATTCCAGATATGAAAGAAAACACTTGATTCTAATTCTATAAAGATGGGTTTAGAGCTATTTCTAATTAAAAATATACCTAAGACACTAAAAATTCTACTTAGGATGCCGATTTAAAACTGACAAGAATCCAAAATTATATTTATATTGCTATTATATTGATATTATTACTATTATTGCTATTAATTTACAAACAGAATTATTCTCCAAAAGCAGCACACTATTTCACTGTGAGTTGGAAAGAAACAAATTAATTCGCTTTACAAAAAGCAAATTTCGAAAAGATTGACACAAGCTTAGTGTTAATTATTTAGTTTGTGACTTGAAATAATTAAACATTTTAAGATATCAATAACTTCCCCAGTGGCGCAATTGGTTAGCGCACGGTACTTATAAGACAGTCACTGAGCCATGCCGGGGTTGTGAGTTCGAGCCTCACCTGGGGAATAAATTTTAAATTTTAGTGCTGGCACTGAGCTTTAATTGGCGCAAAAACAGACACTGTGTAATTTACGCCTACCGAGTGATAATTTTTGCTATACTGTTTAACTATAATTTATTAACTTATTTAAAAAATTATTTTGATGATTATTAAAGTCTTAGACTGTTCTTCAATATGATATTTCATTTCCTCCAAGTTGTTGTACCGTTAGCACTATATATCCTTAGCCTACATTCTTCTCTGACAAGTCGTGTATTAATCACAACATGTGAATGTATGGCATGCCAGGTCTTCACCGTGGTTCGGGTCCCACGTTTAACTGTTGGTTCTCCATTTCATCTCACAATCACCCTACCATTACATATTAGCGTAAGTGCATATAGCCCGAACGGGTAGTAAGACGCGGTGCTAATAATAATATGCATTATCTCTAGTTTTAAAGTTTGGACTCTTTGATCGAGGTTGTTTATTCCAAACAGCAATTGGTTAGCGCACGGTACTTATAAGACAGTCACTGAGCCATGCCGGGGTTGTGAGTTCGAGCCTCACCTGGGGAATAAATTTAAATTCTAGTGTTGGCGCTGAGCTTTAATCGGCGCAAAAACCGACACTGTGTAATGTACGCCTAACGTAGCTATAATTTTTGCTAACTGATTAATTAAAATTTATTAACTTATTTAAAAAAATTATTTTGATGTTTATTAAGGTCTTAGACTGGTCTTCAATATGATTTTTCATTTCCTGTAAAGTTGGTGTACCGTTAGCACTCTATATCCTTAACCTTCCTTCACCTCTGATAAGACGTGTAACAATCAAAACTTGTGAATGTGTGGCATTCCAGGCCTTCACCGTGGTTCGGGTCCCACGTTAAACTGTTGGTTCTCCATTTCATCTCACAATCACCCTACCATTACATATTAGCGTAAGTGCGTATAACCCGAACGGATTGTAAGACGCGGTGCTAATAATAATATGCATTATCTCTAGTATAAAAGTTTGGACTCTTTGATCGAGGTTGTTTATTCCAAACAGAGTGTAGTCTATATGGTCACACTTGTTTATTACTTTACTATTTCCATGTAACTATCTTTATATGTTTGGGCGACAGTCCAACCCACTGCTCTATGTGACCCATGTTTCAGATGGTTTGACCTCTTAGATAGGGATAAAGGGGAGATCAAGTTAACTCATGGCGTTGCTGCATGACCTGGTCGGTTCTTGGACTGGTATCAGTCTTTAGTTTCCCCGGTGTTGTACCTTTGTACGGTTATCACCTCGTGGGTATGCTTCTATTCCAGAGGGGTGGCCCGCGTGCTCTTGTTTATTTTGTCCGACTCCCTTCAGGGGCCGCTTGGCTCTTTTAATGTTTAACAGTTTACTAAAGTTATAGTCTGTCTCCAGACTATTGTTCAGAATTATATATACATATATGTTTGGGCGACAGTCCAACACTCTGCTCTATGTGACCCATGTTTCAGATGGTTTGACCTCTTAGATAGGGATAAAGGAGTGATCTAGTTAACCCATGGCGTTGCTGCATGACCTGGTCGGTTCTTGGACTGGTGTCAGTCTTTAGTTTCCCCGGTGTCGTACCTTTGTACGGTTATCACCTCGTGGCTATGCTACTATTCCAGAGGGGTGTCCCGCGTGCTCTTGTTTATTTTGCCCGACTCCCTTCAAGGGCCGCTTGGCTCTTTAATGTTTAATAGTTTACTAAAGTTATTGTCTGTCTCCAGACTATTGTTCAGTATTATATATACTATTGGATCACCAGGCAGTACTAATAAGGAATAGGCCTGCCATAGTTTCCTTAGAGCCTAGATTCTTAATATCTCTCCCTTAACTATTTTTAAACCTTTAGTTCCAGCCCTTGGAGATTTACTTTTGTATCATGTGACTCTTTCTGGAGTTAGCACACGATAGCTAGTGCAGTTAACCATTATTTCTGTAACTCCTTAAACAAGGACTTCCTAGTTTTATATATTGTCCAGCAATATTTCTTGTCCATGATTATCAGGTTTAAGACTACCCCCCCTCCAACTTAAATTAATGTAGTAATCTGTGTAGCGCTCTTTCGTTTTTCTGTAAGGATGTCACCACTTTTACTATGTTTGACCCAACCATATGTGTCTTGGTTGTAACTCAGTTTTTGGTGCTTCACACTTTACAAGGCCTTTTGGGGCAACAATGTCACTTGTACTCTATTAGCCCCTAACAATAATCAATGGAAAGATTTGACTGTAATCGTATCTTTGGACTTGTAATTGTTCCCTTTGTTTTGATAGTAATAAACTTATATGTCAAACTTGTATATCTCTCTTATGTCTTGGATAGCCTCCTCCTTTCCTACTGTAGTTCCTTGTTACTGTAGTCATCACTTCTACTGTCTAATAGGAGCAGTGATGGTACATGGTCTAAGGCGCTAATCTTCGTAAAATACTAATCTACTGATGATTGGGAGACCATGGTTCGATCCCAGTCGGGTGTACTGAGTGTAGTTTTTACTAAAGGCGTTACCACTCTCGCTCCCCGCGAATGCGGATAAACTTCTTCTAAATTCAACCTTCCTCATACTTAATCCACTATCGTAATAAGTACATAAGTGTACAACCCAAATGGGTAGTAAGAAGCGGTGTTAAATAAAAGGTGCACTTCACGATTGAATATCTATAATTACTAGAAACATTGAAGCATGGTAAATAAAACGATAGGATTTCATTTAAATTAAAAGTTGATAAATTCAAACACACATTTTACCAATATTCTTTTTTATATGAAATAAAAATACTAGGCTGATGGAACTAGGTTTTTGTCATTTAAATGTTATCGTTAATTCTCATTTAAAACAACATTTACAATAATTTACAATTAAAAAGATCAAGTAATTTAATTTCGTGAAAAATATTCAACCTAGTTTTATTTTACGCGTGAACTATTAGTCCAAAAATACTATAATGTTAATAACCTATGTTTTGATAGCCATTTTAATTTTCTAAGAAAGAAAGTTCGTAAAAACATGTCCCACAAACCTTCTGGTTCTCTACTAAATTACTGATTATCATAATTATGCGGATAGCCCAGACGCATCGTAAAACTTGTTGGAAAATAAAACAACAAGACGCTGTCCAATTTACTTTGTTTTTCTTAAATTATGTTTTACAATTATTTATTAGATGGATACAAAATTCCAGATTTATTTATATGAGACTCGAAAAAGCCTAGGATGCCGAAGACGGGGAGATCGGCCTCTTTCCCTGTCGGGTGCACTGAAGGTGGTTTTCCCCTCTACCCTAGTGCAAATGTGGGTGCACTTTATCTAAATTAAAACTTCTAATCCTTAGCACATTAATATAATTAGAACATAGACATACAACCCGAACGGGTAGTAAGACGTGGTGTTCAAAAAAAATTATCTGAATCTCTCGCGATAAAATAGCTGGTTATTTTTCCAAACAAATCCCGCAAGAATTAAGCCCATAATTTACCATAGCTTAGACTAGCTAGGCTGAGACGAGCTAACCACTCCACCCGTTGCTACAAACTGTGCGAACGTTTCGGTGAGATTGCCATGACTTGAAATAAAAGAATATAAAATAAATCCTTTCCCGTTGGTAATTGAATAAGAACCGACTTCTTGTTATGGTTTCTCCAAGTGACTAATTTGTCTAATTAATTAATTATTGTAGATTGAATGCTTCTCACCTAAAGGTTTAATTAAATATTTTTTCCTCGACCACAAAAATAAAATAGCCCAAGTGGGTTTTGACGGGGAATAAAAGGAAGTTATCATTCTCATTATTTTTAATAACACAGTCGTAACAAACAGCGTTACAAGGAAGTGAAATATTAATATTAAAAATAGTGGATGGGTCCTCGGCCGTGGTCAACATCGTTTTATAAAATATTAATTGAGAACTCGGCCATAGTCAACGTAGTTATAGACGTAGCCAGCCAGATGTCAAGTATTAATTTCCGAAAAAGCCTTAAAAGACTATACACCGAGGAAATAGCCAAAACATTGTTAGTAGCAAAATGTTAATAACAAATATATTACTGAACAATTTTTTTAACTGTTTTGATAAATGTTAATAACAAAATGTTTAGAAATATGTTTTCTACAATAATGTTGGTAGTATGTCATGAACAATTTAAAACCTCAAAATTAAAGGTGGTTAGCAAAGTTATTGAAACATGTATATTAACAAGTTAATAGCCGAGAGAATTTTCGGTATTAACATGTTATTGGCAGGTCCTCCAGTTCGAGTCACAGGAAGAGGTGGCTATTATTGCAGCTTGTGTAGTGATTATTGGTGCAGGAAGACACAAGAATTGGAAAGGGATGTGGGTTCGTCCATACTTCCAAAGTAGGGACAAGCAAAGTGGAAATTATATCATAACTTATTTGAAAAAGGACGAAAGAAAACTTGAAATAGGTAATTTCTCAAATATTGAAGGTTTCAAAGGTTTTTTGCGAATGCTAAGTAGTGATTTTGAGTACCTTGTGAGCCTTATAGGCCCAAAAATTTCACGGCAAGACACTAAGTACAGAAAAGCCATTTCAATCCGCAAAAGGATTGCCCTGCACTTTTTAGCTGCCGGTGACAGTTTTGACAGCTTAATAGTATTGTTTCGTAAATTATCATCACAAGGGGACATATTCCTAAAATTGTATGTGTTCTTCCGTTTGATAGGTGAATTGAATAACTTCTTCACATCACATGTGTGAGGAGCATCTTCAGTCCCTGTCATCTCACAAATCATTTGTACAGTTTCTTCATCTGCCGAGTCATCTGTACTGACATTCTGGTTCATAATCTCCTCTCCCTCTTCAAACAAAGCTGCCAACAGTAATAACTTGTAAGTAATCTTTTGTTATCAGGACCGCCTCCAGAGCGGTCGCAATATTTGTGTTACTAACAAAGCTAACAACAATGTTATCGACATTCTAATGGAAAAAATAATAAATGTTGAAAAGCAAATGTTAATAGTAAAATGTTGTTAATATTTTTAGTGACTTTTAACAATGTTTGCAACAAATGTTATCAACGACTGTTGATAACAAAAGTTAATAACATTTGATGGTCCCATTTTTAAAATTTGTTAATAACACTTGTTTTCAAGAATGTTACCTCCAGTGTAATGCAGCCTTTATCGGCCGAAACTATGAAGCATATTCGAATGACAACAGTTGGCTCTTGGTCTATTATTATATTAATTTCTCTGTAACCACCTCAGTGGCCGCATGGTCTCTTTAAAGGCTGCTTTACACCGGAGATAGCATTGTTGAAAACACGTGTTATTACCAATATTTTCAACCAATTTTAATAATGGGCCCATAAAATGTTATTAACATTTGATATCAACAGTTGACATATTAACAACATTTTATTATTAACATTTTTCAATAATATTTGCTTTCAACATTTGTTATTTTCTTCCATTTACATGTTGATAACATTGTAGCTAGCTTTGTTGATAACATAAATTCTGCGGCCGCTCTGAAGGTGTTCCTGATCAAAGGATGGTGATAACAAAATGTTACTAACAAGTTATTACTTTTGGGAACTCTGTTAATAACATTCTACACATGGATAATTTTCCTCCCAGCTTCCATCCGGTGTGGATCTTTGTGTCATTTTATTGAACCTACATTATTTCATATTCTTCTGCCCTCCTGGCCCAATAATCACTACACAAGATGCAGCAATAGCCACCTCTTCCTGTGAAGCCATTATAGTCGTTGACTGCTGGGGTGCTTTGCATCTCAAACACCCTCCAAAAATATTTTCACCCCCAATATTTCAGCCTTTTTAAAACCTTAATATTACGACGCTATTTTTATCATGAATATAGGGTTGCACTGCGAACAGTGTCTTCTGCATAGCAAATGACAGGTAATAAATACAATCTAATATGTAAGCAAGTGTGTTTAAGTTGGTATTACTCGCCACTCTTGTATCGACAGCATGGCATTTGTCAACATGTTTCCATTCTAGTTTGGTTAGTGGCAGTACTCGTATCGTATGTATTATTTTTGTGTTGTGCATATTTGTTTTATTTTATTAAATCTATTTTTATTATGTTTTATCAAACATACATTGAGACTAGCACATTGCACTCCTTAATTTTGGCCATTTTTAAAGTACGGTGCTTGCAAATTTGCCAATGTTATACCAACCCCACCCTAGTTTTTTTATAAAGAACCCCTAATGTTTTTTTACAAGTCGGTGCCTTTGTAAGCTTTGAGTTTAACTGGAGGAGCTACCAATAATTTGTTATGACCGAAAATTCTTTTGGCTATTGACTTGTTAACATACATGTTTAAATAACTTTGCTATAAATTTTTAATTTTGTCGTTTCAAATTGTTCATGCCCTTCTACTAATATTTTTGTCGAAAACATTGTTAATAACATTTTGTTATTAACATTTACCAAAACAGTCAAAAAATTGCTCAGTAACATATTTTTTATTAACATTTTACTACTAACAAGGTTTTTGCTATTTCCTCGGTGTAGAGCCTCCTACGGGCTATTGTCGCAGTGGATTAAACTGCCGATGATGAGGAGCTGGAGTTTCGGAATCTCGGTCGGGTGCACTAGGAGTGGTTTACCCCTCTTTTCCTTTCTCTCTCTATCTCCACGCTAATGATGGTACACTTCATTTAAATATAACCTTCCTAATCCTTAATCAAATTGATTATTTAATGGTTTTTATTTTTTCCAGAAAACACAAGAGTGATTTGGAATGTACTGCTAGTTATGTTCCTTGCTAGACGTTATTGTCTCACTCCCCCCTGTACCCTCCTATCTATTATTCGATGGGTTTTTTAGCACCGCGTCTACCTATTCTTCTGTACGCCTATATAACTTACTAATGAAGCTAATGTTTTATAGATTAGGAATGCCATATTAAGAAGAAATGTACCTGCATTTACGGGGAGGTAAAGTGGAAAACTATTTAGGAAAAAACATCCTCATCACGCCCGACCGAGGTTCGAACCTCGATTTCACTATAATTGGTGGTATGGTTTATTGTGAGAATGGCACCTAAGACTATGCAACCATTGAAACGAGTTATTTGATGGGCTGTGTTCTAATTACAGTTATATTTTAGTAAGAAGAACGTTTTCTTTTTGACAGTTACATACGTTACTAAACAGTGAAAATATTTCCTATCCATAGGAAATATGAGTAGAAAGTTCGATTCATGAGGGAATGGACCGGCATTCACCTCATTATTGGGCAGTAAACTAACCCTGAACGCATCTGGTTGGGGAAAATATCAGAGTGGTCGCCATATTACACTCGCGATAATGGCTGTGGAAAAAAACTAGCTTCAACGCACATAAAAATGACAATTAAATTTGATTTATTCTATTGATTATTCTAGGTCATATAATGTGTGATATAATAATATAAAGCCTCATTGTCTATTATTTAGCTCTCAACCCTTTTGTATAAAAAGTATAGTGATCGTAAAAAAAAATCTAACTTGAGATTTTGATAAAATGTCGACATTAAATAAATTTTCATGACCCCTTTAAACCGAAAAAGTGTTTTTCTCGATGCCGTTGTTTGTCTGTATCTCGGCCTAGAGCCGAAACCATTTTACCGATTGTGCTGAAACTTAGTATCTAGAGTTATCATAAGATTACCACAAGGGATTTTAGGAATTAGGTATCCAACCCTAAAATTAAGGGTAGTTTATTGAAGGGTGAAAAGAGAAAAGATCGATTTTCTCAAAATCTACTCTAACGATTATGATTAAATTATGTATCCAGGCATTGTTTAACATTATAAACAAAATGACAGCTCTGGTTTTCCTGTGAAAATTATTTTAATGCTCCTTTAAATTAGCAGAAATTTCTAATTTTTTTCATAACTTTGCAAATATTTGAGATACCAAATAACTCACACTTGTAAAATTATATTTCTATTACAAATAAAAATCGTTTATTTAAAATATATTTTTATAAAACCAATAATTTCTTATCTATAAGCATGTATACATTTTTTCATACAGATCTTTGAAATGTTAAATTGATTGCTATGTTCTTTGGTGGACATATATAATTACCATTTATCAATGTTTTTAATAGCGCAAATTATTTCACCTTTGCTCTTTGGTTGAACGTTTCTTAGACAATGTATATTATGTCACAATCCTGAGCTAGATGTAGGTGTTTATTTTAATTTGCATAGCTGTGTTGAATCTACGTGACTGAAAGAAGTGGCCAAGCAAAATTGTTGTAATGAATTAATAAATGGTAAGAAAGAATCCTGACAACTCACAACAGTCTTGTCCCAGTTGTCCAGTAACTGGGCCGGATTGGGCTAAAAGAGCTTATGTTTTATGACTATCAGGGTTGACACATTAATATTTTATTCGGAGCCAGTTACTCTGCCCGTCTTCGGACCATACGAACTATAACATCGGGTCATCAGTAATACTTGTACTAGAGGGCAGCCGCTGTGCCCAGGGTACCAGGTTCGAATCTGTAGGGGGTTCATGAGAGGGGTCAGTCGAGCCAACAGTTTAAGTAATCCTGACCAAGCCAGTTCTCTCATGAACGCATATGTCATAAGTTATTGTATGATACTGGAGGTTACGTTTGTTGGGTTTATTAGTAGCACTAATAGTTGATACAAAATGTGGTGTTAAAAGATTTTATAAGGAAATACAAAAACTGAGACGTTGGCTCGACTGACAACTCTCCAGAACCCCCTACAGACTCGAACCTGGTACCCTGGGCACAGCGGCTGCCCTCTATTACAAGTATCACAGATTACCCGATGTTTTAGTCCATATGGTCCGAAGATGGGCAGAGTAACTGCCTCCAAATAAGAAATTAAAACCCAAACATCTAGCTTGTCACCGACACTACCATTCCCCGCAAGCTATCCTGACAGATCCGGCC
>CABFOV010001214.1:17750-49991 GCA_902141375.1 Timema poppense
TATTATTATTAGCACCGCGTCTTACTACCCGTTCGGGTTATACGCACTTAAGCTAATGTGTAATGGTAGGGTGATTGTGAGATGAAATGAAGGACCTACAGTTTAACGTGGAATCCGAACCACGGTGGAGGCCTGGCATTCCACACATTCACAAGATGTCTTGTCAGAGGTGAAGGAAGGGTTTGGTAATCAAATAAATCTGTGCCGGGACCGAGGATTGAACCCCGGCCGCCAGCACAGAAGTCTGACACCTTACCCCTAGACCGCCAGGTCACCAGTAATTAGTTACTACTCTATTTTTATGAATACCATAATTTTTTTTGATAAATTTTTGTGTGTCAAATAAAATTCAGTCGGTGGGTCGCAGGTTGCCGACCGCTACCTTAGACCATGCGGCCACCGAAATAGGTTCCTTTAGTGTTAAATATGTGGATATCTCTGAATGGGTTGTAAGACGCGGTGCACACAAACAAACAAAAAATTAGTATGCGATTACATAACAACAACTACAAAAAAAATCCAAACATTGCTTTTCTTTAAACACACCATTTAAGGCGGTGGAATAATATTTCTCTCTGCTGTATTTAAATGCATTCTATAAAACGATTTTTTTTTCTTTTCTTTCCCTTATGTGAAGAATTTATTGAGGTTAGAATAGAGCGTAAGGACGTAATATTTTCTCACACTTGAAAAGGTTCTTGAAAGTAAGTAATAAACATGTAGAGAAGGAACCAAACAGTGACACGATCAAAGTGAGCGGACTCCGCTAGCTTTTGTCAGCGCTTTTTACGACGTCTTACGTTCTCCCGACCTGAATATCAGTAAGTTTAGTTTCTGAGAGCGGATGAAATAGTAAGAAATAAAAAAAAATAGAGGGAGAGGATATGAATACACCGCTATGGATATATGTTTTAAGTGCCCTCGCATTTAAAATCCGATGGGGCATTACATATGAGCGGTAGAGAAGCTCACATAATCGTATATATATAATCGAGCACGGTACCTCAAGATGATATAATATGGATCTAGATTTAAGTACGTTGCCTACAAGTGACGTCACGGAAAGACAAGAAAAGATTTGCCATATTGATGTATTTGGGTTCTATTCGTTGAGTTTGATATAGCATTGAAACAAAAACAATAAAATATTAAATAATTCTAAGAAATACTCTTACACTGTCAAAAATGATATTTTTTATGTGTTGAAGTGATCTTATTGTAAACATATTTTTTTTAAATCGTCGTTTTGGTTTATTCATGAAAATGGCCCTTACAAATAAATCTTCCTGCCAGGATGTAGATTTAAAAAATCCGTGGGTGATTTAGCTATCAGAATAAGAAAAAATAAAGCTAATTTTGGAATGCAGGTCATTAATGTTCAGGGGCAAATAGAAGAGAAAGTGTGTATATTCGTTAGTGGAAGAGTGGAAATGATATCAGTAGATAAACAAGAGGCCATGCAAGGGGAATTACTCATTTTATTCCCCCTCTCTTTATATTTTGGATATTGATGTTTAAGTGTGATAGTCATTAGTGTACTTTGATGCGTGAAGCTAAAATACACTTTGAAAAATATCTTCAAAATCACAAGTTTGCAACATCGTTCAGGTTGCTACAGTACTTCTTATGAGAGTAACATTTCTAAAGCCTCAAAAATCACAAATAAATTCCTCAATTATCTAAACATTTTTGTTGTGAAACGTCATTGTAAAATTAGTATACCTTTTCATGATTTTTTAATCATGTAAATATTAAAATGTAAGCGTTTTAATACCATAGAAAAATGTGATAGGCCTACCTATATTCTCTATTTGAGTGAGAGCCATCCATATATTAAAATAACAAACCACCTATGAAAAAGGGCATGAGGAGGAAAAGCTAGAAAATTTCTATGTTTTTACAACAAAACAATTCTTTTGGCTAAGCTAAATAAATATTTATTTATTCCCATGGTGATATCAAGTTGTTGAATATCTACCATGAGTATAGAGGAATTATCTGACAAACCTTTTTAAATTAAGAGAGAAAATTGTCATTGAATTCCAGGACACCCTTGACTGATATTCAAGAGTTGTTGAGGTCAGGGTGTGAAGAACACTCATCTCTGGCTCTACTGGAGCAATATTTGATCTATTTTGCCAAATAATTGTTTTGCTATAACAACTTCAAAAACACTGACCTTAACTTAGTTCACTACATCCCCGCCACCGATGTTTGTAAGTCACGCATTTTAAAAAACACCATTTTAAGGGTAGCCTACTTTAAACACACACCTAAAAAAGGTGTAAAGGCAAGCAATTTTAAAACATGATCATGAGCTTTTGGCTCTGATTCACTCTTAATGTCTGTAATACGTATCCTCATCAAATACATTTTGAAAAATGTTTTTCACTTACGCTTTGTGAATTACTATCCCCTCCACAGACAAATGCTGGTGCATTTCCTTTACATCTACTCTCCTAAAAATATCTTCATAGAGTAAACATTTTAAGTTTCTATATACTATAACCATGATTCATATATATTTTCCTAGCCTGCCCCTACACACACACACACACACACACACACACACACATAAAGATATTGCTCCCCTCAAAGGTGTAATGGACCATATGTTACACGGACGAATAGCTTTATGGACGTCTTAAAGTAAAATGGCATAAAAGTCATACGGTATGGTCTAGATGTTAGTATGTGTTAAGACTTTCTTTCTACTATAGAAAGCAATTCTTCCACCACTCCGGCTATATTATGTCTGACAAATGAGTTACGACGTTTTTTGGTGAACGTTGCCGTCAGAGAAAATGTAGGAGAGGTGGAGGAGGGTGGAATATCGTGCCAGAACTTTATTGTCATCTTCGCATGGCGGGGATTTTGTGTATCGTTTGCTAGTTTATGGACACTCTGGTGGATTTATTTAATGTCCAGTTTAAAATTTATAACCGTTCTTTTAAGGAGAATATACAATGTAAGAGAGGGGAAAAAACTAAAAAGGCCTCTATTAAAATAAAAACATTTAACCTCTATGATTTACAACAGTGTAAAAAATATAGTAATATTATATGAAGGTGTGTTTTATATATATTTGATTTATTTTGTACTCCCATCTTTGGGCACTTTGCCTAATTTCAGTTAAGGGATGGTCAGAGTTTAGAGTCCGGCTAGATACACTTATTAGTTTTAATGGTTCTCCCTTTCCTTACAAGAAAATGTGGAAACATTTCCTTTAAAATCGATATTTCTCATCCTTACCACCATATATGAGTAGTACGTACGTATGGTAAGAAACGGAAAATACACAATAAACTAAAACCGTCAGAAGGTGACCTGGCGGTCTAGGGGTAAGGTGTCAGACTTCTGTGCTGGCAGCCGGGGTTCAATTCTCGGTCCCGGCACAAATTTATCTGATTACCAAACCCTTCCTTCACCTCTGACAAGATATCTTGTGAATGTGGGGAATGCCTCCACCGTGGTTCGTATTCCAAGTTAAACTGTAGTTCCTCCATTTCATCTCACAATCACCCTACCATTACACATTAGCGTAAGTGCGTATAACCCGAAACGGGTAGTAATACGCGGTGCTAATAATAAAAACTGTCAGGCTATCATAGTAAACACACCCTCAGCGGTGGTCACACAGTCAAAGACGTCAAGCTCGCCATTGAATAGAAGTTTACTAAACTGGATATCATCTATGAGTAAACTGTGTTAGGGTTAATTTTAGCACCTCCTCTTACTACTCGTTCGGGTTATACGCTTATGTGTTAATTAAGCTAATGGTTTTATGGATTAGGAAGGTTATATTCAAAGGAAGTGTACCTGCATTTGCATGGAGGGATAGTGGAAACCCAGTTAGTAAAATAGCCCTCAGTACACTCGAACAAGATATGAAGCTCAAACTCACAAGTCATCGGCAGTCTAGTCTGAAGCTAGAGTAGCGCGTTAGAACATGAAGCCACCGAAGCGGGTAGCTCCATAACTACTGTTGCGTTGTTGCTATTTCGTTTTCATGTGGTCAATATTCAATCAATGATATGACAATTTTGCAACGCTGGATTGTCTAAGTTGTAAGTAGCTTCATTCTACTTATCTGAAGACGAGGAGATCTGGTAACAGTTAACAGAAAAAGAGCGAAGACAAGTTTTTTTATTTTCTCTCGACCCCTCAGAGAAAGAAGTACTTACTGTACCCGTAAAAAAAAAGTTAAACTTGAGATTTTTTTAAATGTCAACCTCCTGAGACCAAAAAAGTGGTTTTCACGGTGCCGTTTGTCTGTACCTAAGCCTAGAGTCGAAACCATTTTATTGATCGGGCTGAAACTTGGTATCTAGGGTTTTTAAAAGGCTCTTCAGAGGATCTTTTTAAAATTAGGTATCTAACCCTAAATTTAATGGTAGTTTACTTAATGGCAAAAAGAGACAAAAGTGATTTTCTCAAATTACGCTCTAACAAATTTAATTTAATTTTATACCTATACACTGTTTTGCATTAAAAACAAAATGGAAACCATCTTTTTCCCATGAAAATGACTTTATAGGTACTTTACGTAAGAGAAAATATAAAAAAGCTTCTTCATGACGTAGGCCCGCAACTAAGCTATACAGACCAAGCGGCCACCGCTGTTAGCGATGATAGTGCCAATATTTAGGGATAGAGGGTGTCATTTGGTCAGCAAAATGAACCCTCCAGCCGTTTACCTCGGTTTTCTAGACCAGGACACCTACTTATTTATTCAAATAGCTTCTTATCTCCGCAAATATTAAATATATGAAATAATGTGTCATGATAAAGTTGTAGTTCTACTGAAAATAGAACCAATAATTTCTGCGCTAAAAGCAACTATAGGATCTATATAATTTCATGAAGGTCTTTGAAATGTGAAATATGTTATGCTCTTTGGTGGACAGAGATATTCCTCTTTTATCTATGTTTCTGTAACAGTGTATACTATTATTTAATTCATATTATTTAGTGGAGTTTTTCTACAACAATATATATTATTTCGTTTCACAAATCTTACAAGTAATTAGTTAATGTTTACATTTTAGTATAAAAAGAGAGACAACTGTGTGATGAACCGTTCTATTTATTCCATAAGACCTTCAGTTCCCTCAGCAATGATGTTCAGTGTATGAGGCTGGAGCTCGAATCTTGACACCAAGTGTATTAAGAGAATAGCATTTTTTTTATGGATAACCACAACTAATTACATTAAGGTCGAAGTGGAGGGGACACAATCTAAGAGTAGCGTTTTTGCAGCTTTAATGGCAAAACATTTTTGGGCAAATAAAATAAAATATTGCTCCAATAGAAACAGAGAGTTTAATTTTCTTCATGGGGATATTAACAGTTTTTGAATATCTGTCATGAGCGGCATTAGATGAGAAACTTTTAAAATGAAGAGAAAAAGTTGTCATTAAATTCCAGGACAGCCTGGACATATATTCAATAAATGTTGATATCACCGTGTGGAGAAAATTAAACTCTATGATTCTATGGGAGCAACCTTGAATTATCTTGACCAAAAAAAGTTTTGATATAAAAAATTGCAAAAATACTGTCTTACCCATGAAATAAATATAATGTTTCACTGTGACCCAAGCCAACGCCATGATATTTTGTGACGGTAGACAGACAGACCTTCCACTACCCCTCAATGCCGATTAGTGATTCCGCCGCCATAATTTGATTTTCATAAAATAAAGAATTAAATTAAATATTATACACTGAGTAGGCCTACGTGATAAAAAAAATTACATATAAAAAAATGTTTAAAAGGACAGCCGCAATTTCAGAGAACGCAATTCCTTTCGATAGCATTTTCTCAACCAATTTATCTTTTTTATTTAATGAGAGCATTTACTTCAAAGACTATAATATAAAATTACAAATTTACAATGGTGAAGTAAAAATCTTTATATAATTTACGTCAGTCGATGAATGTTGAGTGAGCGTTTTTATGACATATTTCTCGGTGTCATAAAAAAGTGTTTGAAGTAGACCTATCTATTAAAAAAAGTACTGAACTGTAGATTTGAACAAAAAATCACAAAAAGACTTAACTGTTGCTGGTATTTACTACGAACTGCTAATTACACTAACGGCTTAGGGATTAGGAAGGTTTAATTGAGAGAAGGCGCACCCTCATTTGCGTGGAAGGAGAGTGGCAAGCCATTTAGGAAAAGTCACCCTCAGTGCACCCGACTGGGATTGAACCCCGATCTCCCCGTCTCCAGCGGTCTAGTCCAACACTAGAATAGCGCGTTAGACCACGTGGCCACCGAAGCGGGTAAATAGTTATTAAACTGGGTAGTGTCTGTCAAACATTATCTTATTAGGAGCGAAATTAATTCCATATCGCTCATGATTTTGTTTAAGTTTCATGAGGGTAGGGAGAATTTAATTTTTTGGAAGGGGGGGGGTGTTAAATCGTAAGTTTATGAATTGATAAGACATACTACTAATCCCTAAGAAATAATAACAATATTTTATAAAATAATGGTGGAAATTTATTTGTTCAAGAGTGAAAAGGGGTGGGGGGGGTCACAAAAACTATTTTAGGGTGTTTATTACTAAAATTGTTTCCCCCCTTCCTCCACGCAAATGTGGGTACACCTATAAATATATATTTTCATCCCTAGAGCCATTATCGTAATTATTACCTAAACGTATAACCCGAACGGGTAGTAAGACGCGGTGCTAAATAAATAGGCTACTATAAATGGCAAAGGTCCATAAGTGTTTCTTCCACGCAGAGGCCACACACTCTTCCAACATATATAAACTGTCATATGTGTCTTCACTGTCTTATGATGTTACCTTTAGGTCTTGGTTTTATGATATTTGAGACAGTAAAAACGCCTCATACCATGAGATATTATCACGTGAATGGAAATACCGAAAGATTTCATAAAGCTTCAAACGCCACGCCGACAATGGCTTTGAAAAAAAAGTCGTCAAATTGCCCCATTCTATGAGGAATGTAGCTATGGCGGGAACTCAAGTAGGATCTATATTGCACCATGTTTAGTATTTTTCTTGGGTTCTTCCTTAAGGGCGTTACCAATCTGTGACGTCATCGTCATGGCAAGTCAAGATAGAGTTCCCCATGTTATATATATATATAATTTTTAGCACCACGTTTTATTACCCGTTTGGGTTATAGCCTAAGCTTCTGTACTAATTACGCTAGTGGTTTTATGGATAAGAAGATTATATTTACAAGAAGTGTACCCGCATTTGTGTGGAGAGATAGGGGAAAACCATTTCGGAAAAATCACCCTCAGTACACCCGACCGAGCTTCGAACCTCGATCTCTACGACATCTGCAGTCTAGTCTACTGCGAGTGTGGCGTGTTAGACCACGAGGCAATCAAAGCGGATAGTTCCCCATGTTAATGTATTTACGTTTCACTCGCCAAGTTTTAAAGATAAAAAAATATTGATACAAAAAGTACAAGTTCTTATATAATTCTAAACATAATCCTAGATTGCCAAAACATTTTTTTTATCTTGACATAGTTATTTTGTAAAATTATTTTCTTAAAATTATCTACAGCTCAACAATTTGCACAAAACATAATATGATGATCCAACAAATTACTCTAGAGAGAAAAAAAATCGTCAGTGTTCAAGCATCCCATGTGTGTATTTTCATCACACACGACTTTATGGAACTAAGTATTTGTGATTGCCACTCCATGTAAGGTCTACTCTATGGTTATAATTTCAGAATTAACTACGCTCATACAGAACCTATTAACTACCGTATGTGATTTCTATCTAATAACTTTGTTCCCTTTATGTTTGTGGAACTTAAGTCATAATTATTATTAAAAAAAATTAAATCCAATTAGGGATAAACAACAATATGTGGCTTTACAAAATAAATAATTGCTCAATTAGTATTGTTCACGCTGTAGGCTAATGTCTTAACAGTTCTTTGTTTAAGAAAAGTCGATGAACTTCAAACGACCTATGTAAAATAGGCCCTACATTTTTTAAATGTAAATTAAGCTGCATCAGCGGTCGAATGGTCTAGGGAACCACGGGTCAACAAACTTTTTTTTATCAATGCTTCTCACTATTTGTTAGGGTTATACTTACATGTACTAATTACACTAATGAGTTATGGATGAAGAAGGATAAGTTTAGAAGAGTTGTACTCAAATGTGCATGAAGGGAGAGTGGAAAACCACTTAGGAAAAAAACTCAGTACACATGACCAAAATTCGAACCCTGATCTCCCCGTCATGGGCAGTTCAGTATAGTGCATGAGTGACGCTTTAACCATTCGGCCCCCACACTTCTTGAAAATGGAAGCTACTTTCAATAAAAAAAAATTTGAGAGCTACCCAAATTCAAAAATTACACTCATTATAAAGATAAATTGAAAATAAAGATAACTTGTACACTTGCATACCAAAAGACTTGGAAATGATCACAAATCAATCCTAACCTCAAAACGCAAGTCGATGACGACAAATGTCGTGGAAACTCGCATCGACCGACGTGGATGTGTTTGCACTGAGACTCCATGTAAATTACTCTTTTTTTAGCACTCCGTCTTATTACCCGTTCGAATTATACCCATATGTACGTTACTAATTACACTAATGTGTCGGAACCAAGGCCGTAGTCAGGTTTTTTTTTGGGGAGGGGGGTGTTCAAACCCCCCTGAAATTTTACGAACAAAATATATATGGCTTTAATTATGATTCAAACAATATCAAAATTAAGGTACAAGTACAAATTAGGGGGCTGTGTTAACATAAAAAACACTTCAGAGATCTTCTAGAGTTGTTTAATATTAAGAATTTGTCCTAGCCTTCGGCAGCTATGGCATTATGTTGCCATAAAAAAACTTCAGATAGCTTCTATAAGAGTTTATCATTTAGAATTTTTACTAGCCTCCGGCAATTGGGAAATGTGCCCACCAAGGCCCCCCCTCCCCTCCTGAAATTATAGACTGGCTATGGCCTTGGTCGGAATTATGAAGGTTTAATTTAGAGGAAGTGCATCCGAATTTGTGTAGAAGGAGAGTGGAAAACTATTATTTATTTGAGTGAGAGCCATCCATATATTAAAATAACAAACCACCTATGAAAAAGGGCATGACGAGGAAAAGCTGGAAAATTTCTATGTTTTTACAACAAAACAATTCTTTTGGCTAAGCTAAATAAATATGTCTTTATTCCGATGGTGATATCAAGTTGTTGAATATCTGTCATGAGCATAGCGACATTATCTGACAACCCTTTTTAAATGAAGAGAAAAAATTGTCATTGAATTCCAGGACACCCTTGACTGATATTCAAGAGTTGTTGAGATCAGGGTGTGAAGAAAATTCATATCTGGCTCTACTGGAGCAATATTTGATCTATTTTGCCAAAAAATTGTTTTGCTATAAAAACTTCAAAAACACTGACCTTGACTCAGTTCACTACATCCCCACCACCGATGTTTGTAAGTCACGCATTTAAAAAACACCATTTTAAGGGTATCTTACTTTAAACACACACCTAAAAAAAAATATAAAGGCAAGCAGTTTTAAAACGACACGATCATGCACCCGGTTGTATCCTGATTGCGAACAGGGCAAAATTTGTTCAAATTGTGAACACACCCAAAATGTTATGTCCACCTAAATATCCAACGTCTAGTTTGCGAAGAAATAAAAGAGTAACTCGCGGGAATTCCTACGTTAGGATAGTTACACGGGTGGAATGGGTTACTGGCAGCACCCACCGGCCACTGGGGCTTTCCTCCTGACCAAGCTTACCCTATCCTAACCTAACCTAACCTAACCTAACCTAGAAATACTCGTGTGTGTAATTGAGTTAAATTAAGACTGACGAGGCTGGAAGAACGTAAGTTACAACTGATAGGCCCCCGTGGTTCACCCCTACTATCAAATTAGGGGCGGAATGGCATGGCAACATGGCGTGTCCGCAATCTGGAGTCCTCCCCATATCTCATAAATCTCATTTTCGCAATCTGAACTATTCGGAATCAGGAGGGCACCGTGCACCCGACCGGGAGCAAACCCCAATCTCCCCACCTTAGGCAGTCTAGTCTAACACGAGAGTAGCGCGTTAGACTATTTAGCCACCGAGGTGGGTGTGTAAATTACTGTCAAGCCAAAAAAAACATGTCCATGCGCCCTACCGTTACCCTACATGTTAGCTCACTAGAGTCGGATCAGCTACCTAGAAAACACTTGGCAGAATCCGCTTGACTGGCGCAACAATTCACACGTTAGAAGAAACATAATGTTGAAACATGATGCTTTGAGACACAAACTAGAAATAAGTGATTTCCGACACATGAAAGCTAGAGGGTAAAAGGGGAAAGAGTTCATTTTTAACTCAAATTGAATTAGTGCTGACATCTGTTAGACAATCCTGAGAGCTTACTAAAATACTTTTAGATTATTTTTAAAATAGGCCTCTATCGTATTTAAATTAATTAAACAAGTGATTGATTGAATACTTGTGCAGTTTGAGATAAACAAGTTGTTAGCCTGGAAATGTATGTAGTATAATTTTCTTCCCTTTTCATATTTTATTTTCTAGTGGATAGATTAATGTCACAATGGATGTTTTCAATTTATTGTATCGTGTGAAACAAATCAAAACAAAAGAAAAACGACACATTGGACCCAAAGTTTTGAAACATGGTATAGCCTACAGATTTATTTCGGCATTAAAGTGAAGCAACTAAAAGTCTTTATGTGTACCTGGTGAGATATCACCGCCATCTTAAAAAATAAGTGCAATATTTCAGTTTCTCGCGTATATCTCAGTGACGGTCAACTTTATTGAGATGGAGGAAGTTATATAAAGGAAAGATAACAATATTTACCACAAAAAGTTAGATGTAGATTTATCATAGGATGTACAATTTAGCAAATATATTGTTACAAACATACAGGGAAGCTTAGAAATATGCAGAAATCCGTCTTGATGAATCCCATTTTTGTTTTGTAAGTTCCTGTTAGCCTGTAAGAAATTTAATATTATCATTATCACCTAACCAAAGCTTGAATAACGAAAAATAGTTAATTACGTATTATAATGTTAGCCTTTATATGAAATACGTAGCGCGTGCAGAACTCTTCTTTGATTAGTCCTCGATACCATTAAACAAAGAGTTTGGGAAATGAGTCGGTAACATCAAGTTCATTAAAGTCGATTTTATAGTCGATGAAATGATAACTTTTCTCTTTATTTAAAATTTTGTCATCTAATGCTGTCATATTATTCAATGACTATTGATATCACCATGTGAATAAAATTAAACTATGTTCCTAGTGGAAAAAACATTTTATTTACTTTATAAAAAAAAAGTTTCGCTATAAAAACTGCAAAAACACGTTCCCTACACTTCCACCATAATTGAAGTATTTAAGAACCAATTGTTGATATCGGTGGTCTTAGGATAAAATGTCAATTAATTTAGTTTACTCTCAGTTTATCTTATCTTACAGACTGGCTTAACTGAGAGAAATATATATTTTTCTACCAACAATTCCCAGCTTCCCATGCGCTTATCATATTGAACGCTATTTTTTTTAGGTTGGTTAGTATTATAATAAAACTATCACTCACTTCGGTGAACGCACGGTCTTTGGCGCTACCCTCACAGTAGACTAGACTGCCGATTACGGGGAGCTCGAGGTTCGAGTCTCAGTCGGGTGTACTGAGGGTATTTTTTTTTTAAATGGTACATTTCCTCTACCTATAACCTTCCTAACTCCTAAAACCATTAGCGTAATTAGTACTTAAGCGTATAGCCCGAACGGGTAGTAAGACGCGCTGCTAAAATAACTGCCGTAGACAGGCCTAAGGTGTAGTGTTTCTATATCAATGTACTGTGCAGTATCCCATTTCACATATCTTATTGTTTTAAAGTAACTATCCCCATTTTTAGGTCAAGGAGCGATGAAGTCTGTGATGTGCACCTGGCACCATTCATTTTCAATCACTATTCCCACCACATTCCGAGTTTTCTAAGAGTGTCTCGTCTTTCTAAATAAAACATCAGCGTCCCAACTTACACCCAAGTAAATAATAGGTAATATTTCACACTACAAAGTGCGCACACGCACCCCCTCACAATCCACTTGGTGGCACTTAACATATCGACGAGACTAGACAACCTAAAGCGCACGCATACACCTATACTTAACCTAAAAACCAAGCGGGTTGGGTGAGGGTGACGCTTATGGTAATATCTTCCTCGTGTGGACAGATGATAATAATTACCGGTTAATTAACCTGTCTTAATTGTCGCTACGCGTTTCACCTGACAGTTATTGTCCGTAACCTCGCGTGGTTTATGGAACAGATAGCTAGGGCGGGGTCGAAATGTCTTCAAACAATCGAGTGTCACTGCGTTTAGATGTTGTTTGTCTTTCAAATACCCACACGTCCTTATGGAAAAAAGGGGGGTGGGTGCTTCACCCTCTTTAATTACGGTGTGGGCCGCGTTATAGCTGAGAAGATACAAGGACGCTAACCACACACACACAAACATACCTTTGGATTGAAATAGAGAGATACTCAAACGTCATCATGTTGTTTTTACTTTTGAATATCAAGAAAAAGTATTGTAATCATGAACATTTTCAGTCTCCAGGTTATGATGAATCTTTATATTTTATGTGTGTTCAAACCCAAAAAATGGATTTTACGATTAGGTCTATCTATTTGTTCCTGGACACAGATCTGAAAGGGTTTGATTGATTTTGTTTGGACTTGATAAGTAGGGCAATACTTTGGGACCTTATTTTTTGTTTCGACACTAACCATAAAATTTAGAGATAAGGGATTTTCTTAATTCCAAATTTTTCAAAAACGATGCAAACTATTTTGCTTAGAATGTATATGTAAGGATATTAATAATAATTATGATAATAATAATTCATTGTGCGCATTTCTCATGAATATCTATTTATTCTCTATTTTAGCCCCATACATTAATTATTATTATTATTAATAGCACCGCGTCTTACTACCCGTTCGGGTTATACGCACTTACGCTAATGTGTAATGGCAGGGTGATTGTGAGATGAAATGAAGGACCTACAGTTTAACGTGGAATCCGAACCACGGTGGAGGCCTGGCATTCCTCACATTCACAAGATGTCTTGTCAGAGGTGAAGGAAGGGTTTGGTAATCAGATAAATCTGTGCCGGGACCGAGGATTGAACCCCGGCCGCCAGCACAGAGGTTTGACACCTCACCCCTAGATCGCCAGGTCACCTATACATTAATTACTTTGCCTTAAGGATGTTGGCTAGCCGTGACGTCACGGTAAGTGAAGATAAGATTTCCCATGTTAGTGAATTTACGTTTTACTCAGCGAGTTTTAAATATATAACGTTAAAACAAAAAATTATAAATTCTTTAATAATTCTAAAAATAGTCTTAGAGTGTCAAAAAATTATTATTTCTATCTTTAAATAGTTTTTATAAAATAAATTAGATCCTCTACAAATTAGGCGGTTTAGCTTGATCATGAAAATGTCCTGTAGGAATCTTCCTACCAGGTTGTAGATGTAAAAAGTCTGTAATAGCATATGTATATATAGAATAATAAACAAAAATAAGATGGAATTAAAAAAACAAGTCAATGTTTTCAAGACGCTAATATTAAAGTGGCTGTGTTGACTCGTTAGAGAAAGAGGGAATGGGTTATCAGCACATAGACAAGAGCCCACTCAAGGTGAACTTTTCATTTTGTTCCATTTCTTTCTATTTTGCTCATTGGTGTTTAGGTGTATTAGTGCTTAGGGTGGTATGCAAGAACGTTAGTGAATGCTTAGTGGACCAATAGTGTGGTCCCGGTGATCTGGTGGTCTAAGGGTCCGGGGTTCAATCCTCGGTCCTGGAACAGATTTATCTGATTGTCAAACCCTTGCTTCACCTCTGACAAGACGTGTAATAATCACAATTTGCGAATGTGTGGAATGCTAGGCCTCCACCATAGTTCGGATTCCACGTTAAACTGTAGGTCCTCCATTTCATCTTACAATCACCCTACCATTACACATGAGCGTAAGTGCGTAGCGGTAGTAAGACGTGGTGTTAATAATAATAATAATAATGTGGTCCCAAGTACACTATCGATTAGATTTCTTAGGTGTGTCAAGTTAAGACGTAGCCTGCCTCGCAAAATAGCTTTGAAATCTCCAAGAAGGATACGTCGCTTACAATATTACACAAAAAGTCTAAAATAACAAGTTTGACTCCTTATAACTCGTGAACTGCAATTATTTGACATAATTGAATCGTTATTTATACATTTGTTAAAATTAAAGTTTTGAAATAATATTTTACTATAGAATGACCTTAAAGGGACTGAAACAAAGGACGCATCAATTACTTGAATGTGGTGCGCAGAGTGGGTTAAAAAATATGATCAGGTATACGCAGACATATGAATGAGATTATGTCGGATAAGTTTGTGCGTGAATAATCTCTCGTTTAAATTTTTCATCTCAGATTTATCGGGATATTTTAAATTCGGTGTTTTCAAATTTAAGATAAAACAAACCAACGTTTCATTCTCTCTCTCTCTCTCTCTCTCTCTTTCTCACACACACACACACACACACACACATACACAAAACGATGAATACAACGAACTATTTTTTTGGTCGTGTAAGGAGGAGGGGAAAAAACTGATTAGATTTGTAGCAAAAGAGCCAGCGCATTCAGATAATTGTTTTATTTCTACTGACATCGCGATACAAGAATGTGACAAGGACAAAAAAAAATGCAGGCTGTGGAGACAAACACAAGCGGCAGACCTTTGAAAAAACCCCACCCCCATCCCCCCTAAAAAAGGAAAATAAAATAACGTTTTAAAAAAAGATAGAGAAAGTTCAAGTCTTTAGTTAATTTGATTTGGGAAAAACACGTACAAGTACAAAAAAAAGTCAAAACTTACAAAAATATATACATCACCCCATCTAACTATTCTTTCGGGTTGTACGCCTACGTATTAATTAAGCTAATGTGTTTAAGGATAAATAAAATTTAATTTAGATGATGTGTACCCTTATTCGATTGGAGTGAATGCGGGAAAAAATAGAGGAAA
Source organism: Timema poppense (assembly GCA_902141375.1). Classification (NCBI taxonomy): domain Eukaryota; kingdom Metazoa; phylum Arthropoda; class Insecta; order Phasmatodea; family Timematidae; genus Timema; species Timema poppense. The sequence continues at coordinate 32,856 of CABFOV010001214.1, forward strand.
AAACCATCCTCAGTATAACCGACCAGGATTTGAACTCTGATCTCCCCATCTTTGGCAGTTGCGAGAGTGACGGCTTGGACCATGTGACCACAAAAGCGCAGGTGTCAAATCTTTAATTGAATCAAATATTGATCTGTGAAAGCAGGAGGAGATTGGTGATGAGAACAAGGGGCATAGAGTAATGAATATTCCAAAGAGGAACAAAACTCGTGATCGTTTCGTTGTAGTCTCTTTTTTGCTTCATCAAAATAAATCGTTGTCGTTGCGACTGTCTCGTGAGTGTGTAAATGTATGTGTGTGTGTGTCTGTGTGTGTGAACTTCTCTTTGGGTGGTTCTCACCTTATTTCACAGAGTTAATTGTAAAGTTACGCCCTGAATACCGGCAATGTGAGAGCTTGATCGGGAATAAATCATTCTTCGCCACCTCTTCCACTTTTATCCTTCCCGCGTTCAATGGTTCTAGTATTGAAAGCTAGAAGGCATAAAAACAATTTTTTTTTAATATCTGTTTCAGCACCATTTTTTCACTAATTTTTTTTTTAGAAATGAAAATGAATTACAGTAAAATTTATTATAAGATTTAATATAAAAATTTACTTCTTTTTACTAATACATTTTGGAGGTTAAGCTTAAGACTGCTTAACAAAAACTGTTTTTTATGGGGAATTTTTTAATGTCATTTACACTATTCTTGCCCGCCGTCGTGAGGCATTGTTGTCTAGTCGCTCTGCTTCACCATTGTTGTGCAACAATAACAACAAGATGGCCCCCGGTGTGTGGTCTTTTTAGGTAAACTAGCATTCATCGTTTGGACCACTGAATTTCACACCTTTTTACTTCAGGACCAACAAACTCGAGATTAAAGAAGAGGTGGTTTTTTTTGTTGATTTTTTTTTTTAAAAAGAGTGAGGTTCAAAGTTCTCAATCAATGTGCTGTTGGATAATAGTTTTGTTATGTACACCTACTCATTTGTGAGGAATTAGAAAAATGTGCAGACTTTTGAGTTAAAAATACATCACGATTTTAAGATTATATAACAGTTTCAAATTAAAACAATTTTACTTGCATCAGTGGGCACTAGGAAAAAAGTATCCAACATGGTTTGCTGGTGTTAAGGAGCTCCAGGTTCGATATCTTACCGAGTATACATGATTTACAAATCTCTACTTAAATACAAATGCGGTTATATCTCCAATAAACACTACCTACCTTATTTTTAATCCATTAGAGTAGATATGCGGATATAATTAATTAGTTATGACACAATTCAAATAAAAAAATCTCAAATTTCAAAGGAAGTTAAATCTGTTTTTGGTGAAATAATTAAATAAATTGTCAACTTCAACATTTTGCTAATATCACATTCTATATTTAAGGTGGGACTGTAGGGAACAAGACCTAAGGATAGTATTTTTCCAGTGTTTATATCAACACTTTTTTTTTGTCAAAATAAATCAAATATTTCTCTAGTAGAAACATAGAGTTTAATTTTCTTCACATGGTGACATCAACAGTTGTTGAATATCTGTCAAGGGTGTCATGGAATGTATTGACAATTTTTCTCTTAATTTAAAAAGTATCTCATCTAGTGCCACCATTCTCATGGCAGATATTCAACCACTGTTGATATCACTATGCGAAGAAAATTAAACTCTATTTTTATAGGGGAGTAATATTTGATTTATTTTGGTCAAAAATATATTTTGCTATAAAAACTGCAAAAACACTGCCCTTATCTCGCGGTTCCTACGCTCCCGCCTTGATGAGTGATACCACGGATGAAACCCATGTATAATTTTGAGACAGGCCCAATAGAGTTGCCAATACTATCACTTTTTATTAACAATGTCACACGTGTATTTTCTTAGCCAAATGACCTAACTGACCAAAGTCCACTAGCTGTTAATTCATTATCATAAGAAAGTAGAGTCAATTTTATCAATAACATTTTTTCAACCAAACCAGGAATTGATTCCTGAGCCCCTATCTCAGTAATACAAAACCAACAGCGTTAAGGTGTCAGCCTTTTATTACAAAATGTCAACGTATCTTCTTATCTTTTCGTTCTTGCGCATACCTTAATTACTAAGCTACCCGCTTCGATGGCCGCGTGGTCTAACGCACTACTCTCATGTTGGACTAGACTGCCAAAGACGGAGGAATAGGGGTTTGATCCCAGTTGGGTGCACTGACGGTGGGTTTTTCTAAATGGTTTTCCACTCTTCCTCCGCGCATATGTGAGTGCACTTCTTCTAAACTAAGCCTTCTTAATTCCTAACCCATTAGTGTAATTAGTACATAAGCGTATGGCCTGAACAGGTAGTAAGACGCGGTGCTAAAATAAAAATAAAATTACTATGCTAATGTAATAGGGATGAGGAAGGTTGGACCTGACCGGGATATAAATTCGGATCTCCCCATCATCGAGAGTAGTCTCAACATTTCTTGAATATTCAACACAAGCGCTACGTAATTTGACTATAAATCTTTTTTTTTTCCCTTTTAAAAAAAGTTTCTTGTCAAATTATTTGATGCCCATGAGATATAATCAACAATAATAATAAATATTAAAATTACTATTGGTAGCAAATCAAACTAAATCTGATTGATATATTTGTATTTAACGTGCAATTTTTGAACCAAATGATTACATCACCACAGAGAATTTCTATGAGTGAGAGTAAAAGAGCCTATCAATTTTGCCAGGAAAAGTATTTTCACATACCTTACAGTTTTTTTTTTTACATACCACAATTGGCATAGGACTGACAACTTTACTTCCCCTCCGAAGAAAGTTGTGCTACGGATCTTTATCACTCAAGAAAATTCTATCAACTCAGGCTGGATTCGAACCCACGAACACCGAGTCCTGAGACGAGCACTTTACCCCACAACACCCGAGATCGACTTAAACTAACAAGGGGAGGCCACGACGTTCGGATCACGGATTATCTTCAAACTTTGTACACTTATAGTAGTTCATTAGGACAACATAATGAGCAAGTAGTAAGGCGTACTACTTAGGCGTTTTCGAGAAAATCGCAAGAGAAGTTTGACGGGTCGAACATGTACCGGTGCGTTGCGACTATAAGCACGAGATGGTGGCGGTAGAGTGGTTAGCGTTCAAGCTCTGTAATCACTGGTTCGCTGGATCGAGTCCCGCTCATCTTCTTTTTTTTCAAGACTGGTCATATTATTTCATATATATATTACAATTCAAAGGTAATATAACGAAGAAATACGTGTATTTGCATGAACTTTAATTGAATTTCCAATGTTATTTGGCTATTTATTAATTTTTATTATTACAAAAAAATATTATATTTATAACTATCGACAAGTAAACGACCAAACCCATAAAGTTTTCCTGAAAATGTATGCCTCGTACCTGAAATCGGGTAAGGTACCCGGAACTGTTTTTAGACCTGCAGACACAGGTTTGAAAGGATAAGGGGAGGGCCAAGCATGGAAAGCCCAAGTCAAACATCGATAAATAAAGGTGCGAATAACTTGATTCAATAATACAATAAGTTACAATATGTCAATATGTCGTTTACTTGTCGATAGCTATAAATATAATATTTTTTATAATAATAAAAATTAATAAATAGCCAAATAACATTGGAAATTCCATGCAAATACACGTATTTCTTCGTTATATTACCTTTGAATTGTAATATATATATGAAAGAATATGACCAGTCTTGAAAAAAAAGAAGATGAGCGGGACCCGATCCAGCGAACCAGAGATTACAGAGCTTGAACGCTAACCACTCTACCGCCACCATCTCGTGCTTATAATCGCAACGCACCGGTACATATTCGACGCGTCAAACTTCTCTTGCGATTTTCTCGAAAACGCCTAAGTAGTACGCCTTACTACTTGCTCATTATGTTGTCCTAATGGACTACTATAAGTGTACAAAGTTTGAAGATAATCCGTGATCCGAACGTCGTGGCCTCCCTTGTAAGTGTATTATTGAAGCAAAAACATGAAAAACAAAACAACAACAAAAAACTTAATAGTAATATACGGACCTTGACTCGAGTTTTCTTCCATTCCACCTTAATTCTTTCGATTTAAAAAAAAATCCAAGGTCCTACAAACAAACTCTATAGGTAAACATTTGCATAGCAAGAAAATAAAAGTAGAAATATTCTTCCAGCTTATGAAAGGCTTGGAATATATAATTGGTCATTGATTAATGGATTGTCCTATTCCCCCTCGCGTAAAATCGTCAGGTGCATGAACCCGGAAAAAAGTTTTTGTCCGCTTTGACAAATGAGTTGTGTTTGTATTTGGTGACGTCATGTTGGTATTAACATAGAAAGGACGAGGGAGTGGGGGGTCGTAAAAATAGTCGCCCAGTGAACTTACTACACCGTCAAAATGGACGTGCCAATGACCGGATGGTCTCAGGCATTCGATTCGCAATTCTCTTGGTCACCGTTGACCGGAGAGGTCAGTATTTCAGTCCCGGATGGACATTTTGACTAGTCCAACAGCTTATTTCAGTCGTTAGTGTGTCAACCTATTTAGCTAAACGTCCCAAAATGGCCAAATAATGTGTTAATAGTGATATGTGGGTTTCTCCTTTCACAGTGAATGAATTAACGACAGGGGGATGGATGTTGTGTCTATTATAGATTTAAGATAGTTTATAATTCGTGTACTGATATATTCAGTCTGTTCAAAAAGTTAACGTTCTTTATATTTTTAGCACCACGTCTTACTACCCGTTCAATTAATACGCATATTATGTATGAATTACGCTAGTTTGTTAGGAATGAGGACGCGTGCCCAAATTTGCGTGGAGGGGGAGGGAAGAAAGATTTAGGATAAGCCACCCTCAGTATACCCAACTGGGATTCGAACCCCTGTCTTCCTGTCCTAGCAGTCTAATCTATTGCGACCGTTACACCTTATACCATTTGGCCAGTGAAGAAGGTAAGTGCGTGTTAAATACCTCAAATAAGAAAAAAATATGTTTACTTTTTTTTACATTTCACATCCTCTCCCCATGTTATTTGCCCTGCACATCTTTTGAGCTATAAAATAGCTTCATCATATCTAACACCTTTGTATAAATCACACCGTTTATACCCAAGTGGCAAAAATCGACCCAAGTGGGGGGGAAAAACCGAGAGCGAAGAGAAACAAGTAGCCTATACCCTGATTTTGGTTGGAAGAACAGTTTAGAAAATTAAAACATATGTTTGGGGCAAACATTAATAATATTTTACAATACTATTTGTGTTATTTAATCGGTATGGTTATCTATTAAAAGTGACAGTTGCAGATCATATAACTTATTGTATGAGTATATTAAAATGGTTTTAGTGACGTTTGTAACTAACGACTACTGTTCTTCCTATCAAAACCATACCAGATATATAGTTATGACACAATTAAAAAAAACTTATCGCTACGTCTTAATACCTGTAATGTTTTGTTATGAACCTTTTTTAATATTAGGTTGACCTTGCGGTCTAGGGGTAAGGTTCTGTGTTGGTGGCCGGGGTTCATTCCTCGGTCCCGGCACAAATTTATCTTATTACCAAACCATTCCTTCACCTCTGACAAGACATCTTGTGAATGTGGGGAATGCCAGGCCTCCACCGTGGTTCGGATTCCACGTTAAACTGTAGGTCCTCCATTTCATCTCACAATCACCCTACCATTACACATTAGCGTAAGTGCGTATAAACCGAACGGGTAGTAAGATGCGGTGCTAATAATAATAATAATAATAATAATAATAATAATAATAACAATAATAATAATTTTTTAATATTGTTGAGCTTTTTTTAAAATATTTTTTACTTTGATGTAGTTTAATATTACATTTAGAACAACCAGACTTTTTTATGTATTTCAAAATTGTGGCCAATATTATAATATATTTATTGGATATGAGAATTAAAAAAATATATTAACTAAATATCTAAAATATTTAAAGAAGAAAAAATCACCTAATATAAGGGCCTGCTTTAAAAATATTTTAAATTAAACACGCCTTAAACATATTATGAAACAAATAATAATAATGATTTCAAAATAAAATTAATAAATTTCCGCCCTAGTTTTACACTGTATTTATTTTTAATTGATATACAATTTTAAAATGTATATTTTTATATTGTCAAAAATAAGAAGTCATTAATTCAGTACAACGTACGTAACTTTGTATGCGAAAAAACAAACTTTTGTTCTGGTGCCATTTATATTCATAAGACTATACATAGGGTCAGTATTAAATAGTTCATAAAGGAACCATAAAAAAAAGTACACCTAATATTTTTTACTGGCGTAGTCTACGTTTACTATAGCAAAAAAAAATAGTAGGCCTATTATTAACATATAGCGATTTTCACCTCAAGCAAAATGCTGTTACAAATAGTATGTCAAATTGAGAACACTACAAACATACACCAAAAATTGTTTTTATTCCTAAAAGAGTGTCACTAAAAATACTATAAAATAAATACAATTAAAGTCAACAATTTAATGAAAAGTCCTTGAGTCATCGCTTTGAGGTAGAATTAATACATTGTTTCATAATCTGTATAAAAATGTTAGACACGAAAATCTTGCAAGTAAAGGCACGCAATAACGTCCCGAACTATAAGTACTCTCACATACCAAAAACATTAGTGCAAAATACGCGAATAATCAGGAACACGCTTCAGTGGTCAAATGGTCCCTATTGTGTTAGACTAACCTGATGTAAGTGGTGAGATAAAGGATCAAATCCCGGTCAGTAATACTGAGGGTCTTTATCCTTAAATGCTTTGCCGTTTTTCCTTCACGAAAATGCGAATATACTTCCTCTAAAATTCAATCTTCTTCATCCCTAAAACACAAGCGTAATTATCATAAAAAAATAATAATAGTAATCGAGTAATTTACTTTCTTGTTCAGTCCTGACACAGAGAGTTCGGGATACTTATAAAATTTGCCTGCTCCATCCTATGTTCTTAAATTAGTGTTACGCACTACGGTGGCCGCACGGTCTAAGCCGATACTCTCACAATAGACTAGACTGCCAATGACGGGGAGACCAAGATTTGAAACTCGGTCAAATGTACTGAGGATAGTTTTCCACTTTTTCTCCACGCAAATGCTGGTACACTTCCTCTAAATATAACCATCCTAGTCCCTAAAACCATTATAGAAACTAGTAGGCCTACATAAGCGTGTAACCCGAATGGGTAGTAATATCGGTGTTAAACAAAATTAGTGTTTGTTTTAATGGATAGCCAAAACTTGCAGTGAAACACATAGATTTTATGGTAATTATTGCACACCCCTAACACTTCACTAAGGTTCTTCAAAGGTGTGCTCTATTCCTACTCAAAGCATTCCTACGGATTTGCGTCAGTAAAAAGGAACTCAGCTGATCAAATATTTATTGCAACCCTCTTACAATTTTATATTCTGAAAGAACAATCTAATATATTTATATAAAACATTTATTCGATTTAACTTTCCCTTGATGTAAAAAAAAAAAAAACAANGCAAAATAAATTTGTTTGGATTCGTCTATTATCAGATTAGAGCTCTATTTGAAATTAATTATTAATATCATGTCCACGTAATTGCTATAAACCTATTTTTAAACAATTGTTTTATCATAATCTTTGGGTAATCTTATATCAAAGAGAGTCTATTATGCTTTTATTGAACGAATAATCATTAATTTAAAAATATCTATATTTTTGGACATTTTTTCTATCGGTTAGCAACAACAACAACCACAAAAGTCAATCAAGATTTTTTTTTTAATTTGATTGATTTATACTTTTTACGTACAAATTATTTTTGGATGTCGGTCGAATCTTGAATAAATCCGGTCTCTCGTCACGGTATAAATCCTGTATACAAATAGTGTGGCAACAAAAATCGAGTTTTATATAAATTTAGCTATCATAACACCCACTTTGGTGGCTGCAATATCTAAGGCGCTACTCTCGAAATAGACTAGATTGCCATTGATGGGGAGATCGTGGTTCCATCCTGGTCGGGTGTACTGAGAGTGGTTTTCCCTAAATAGTTTACCACTTTCTCCAGACAAATGTGGGCACACTTCTTCTAAATTCAACCTTCCTCATCCCTGACCCATTAACGTAACTAGTACATAAACGTATAACCCATATGGGTCCTTAGACGTGGTGCTAAAAAAGGAAAAGCTATCATAATGTTAAAGTTTTATTCACACATTGTTTCGCCAAGTAGGCTACCTAACCAAATTAAAATTTCACACGCATATTTTAATTTCTCCAAGTAACAAACCCAATATCGGGTCTTAAATGATATAAGAAATGAAAGGGTTGAACCAAGGTCTCCTATACCTGGAAGACCACCATTTTAACAGCTTGGCCTCGTCGATCCTTAGTACACCCAAATAAACATCGCCTTCTGTTTCATCTCGTCTGTTTATTAGTGGGAAGATACATTGTTTTACCATGGACACCTGAAGGGGTAATGTCCAATTACCTGGGTGTAAGTGGTAGGTAATTGCTGCTCCCCAATGTATGGCGTAAAGGGGACCGGGCGGTAATAAACACTCCATGCAGTGAAACCTATGTGTTACAGGTGTGGTAATATTTATTACAGATGAATTTAGTACTCAGTGTTCCCTATTTATCGTGTAATTTATGTTTTAGTTGGTGTTTTTTTTTCTCTTTCTCTGGGGACGAGACCAATCTATGAGTGTTTGAATAAGTTCTGGTCTAATATAGGTCTACTATAGGCTACACCTATTAGTAGGCTAGCATTGTACTTCCTTAACGAGTCTTTTAAAATTACTCCCATATTGATAAATGTAGAGTTAATAAATCTATCCTAACACAAGTGCTATTAACGGCTTTGTCTAAAAAAAATAGGGGGGTGGATATTACGAGGATCGTTTGAGAAGATGAACCCGCACTATCATTTGAGAAGGGAAGGTAAAACCACAGTAGAATACCTACCCCAGTGTCTGTCAAAGCTCATCATCGTCAAAATATAAATTCTAGCTTTCGAGCCAGGTGCCTCAGACCAGGTGACCTCCAGTCTAGCTTTAATAACAATTAACTCCGATGTTTAATATCCCTCGCCGATGTTAAGTTTGTGTCAATAACTCTGATTATCATCAGACGAACCTCGTCTTACGTTTATTATACGTAGCAGCCCGCAGAGCTGCTTTCTGACGCCGTTTTGCAAGGCTGCGAGCTGACATACCTAGGCTACCTATTTACACACACGCTTCTTTCTGTGGAGTGATCATCTTGCCCCTCAGTGGAGGGAGAAGTTTTATTTTATCGTTATTTCCTTTAGGAAGTTCGTGATGAGTTCACTTTATTAGTTGCTGATCCTCTTATGGTGTATTTGTCAACCAAATTATTTAAAATAACTTGTTAAATGGGAAGCGCCTGTGTTGTTCTTGTTCCGTTTTGATTTGTTTCACGACACAGCACAATATTTTTAAAACATCCAGATTGATATTAATCTTAAAGATCTGTCGATCCTGAAGAAAAAAAATGTCGGTGATCATCTGCTTCTAGTTTGTGTTGCAATGCATCATGCTGCGTCACTCAAGCAGATTCTGCTCTTTGTTCTCGGTGAACGCTATGAATCAGGCCTTAAACAGGGTGGTGTGGAAACAATTAGACGAACTTTGCTGAGGAAAGTGATGGACGCGCTGAGGTTTGCTTCACGCCTGGTGACATTATCTTCAAAAAGTGAAAAAAGTGATGGGTGTAGTTAGCTTTCACTCAGTTATTGAATATTTAGTTTACAGTTAAAGAGTTAATTTTCAAGTTACTAATCGTCTAATTGTGTCGACTCAACTTGTAGTAGCTTGTAATGACGGTGTGTCTCATAAGGGTAGACCGTCACCCAACTCAACGTTTTTATTTGTTTCTTCAGACACTAAACAAGACACGTTGACAAATTGCAGGAATCTCAAAACGGACACTAAAGGATCGTAACAAAAGAACCGCCCACCCCCACACTCCACCGAGATAATAGGTATATTGAGCTGTAAGGAGGCCACTGGGGGTTAAAGGGGGTGATAGATATATATATCCGAGTTACACACTACATACCACCTTTTTTTTATCGATCATTTACGTAATTTATATCGATTTACTCCCGACTTTAAGAAGAAATAAAAAGAGTATCATATTAGTTTTTAGTTTATTTCAAGATCGCATAGAGCAGAATCGAACCCTTAACAATGGTTGCATGGTCATTAGTCTAACGAACCATTCTCATCGATTCCTGGTGACGGGTGATCATGGTTTGAGTCCCAGTTACCCGTACTGCTGTTATCTGGACTGAGGGTGTTTTTTTCCTACTATAATGTCCCATTTTCTCTCCATGTGAATGCGAGTACTATTTTTAGCTCTGAAATTTTACCTTAGACAACTCTATTCTATTGGCATGATTGTATCCACTTCAGTGGCCACATGGTCTAACGCGCTACACCCAAAGTAGGCTAGACTGACGATGACGGAGAAACAGAGGTTCAAATCTTGGTGATGTGTACTGAGGGTGGTTTTTCAAAAATTGTTTTTCACTCTACCTCCATGCAAATGTGAGTATAACTCCTCTAAATTAAACCTTTCTCATCCCTAGTTCATTAGCGTAATTAGTAAGTCGCATATCCCGTATAACTTAAACAGATAGCAGCCGCGGCGCTAAAGAAAAAATTAAGATTGTGTTCATAAGTTCACTAGGACAGGCATAAACATCCAGTCCCCCTCAGAAGTTAATTCATCGCAGTGAAAGGTTAAACCCATAAATCCCCCATGCTAACTTTTTCGGCCATGCCGGGAATCAAACCCGAGACCCTTAGCTCAATAGAAGACAGATACGCTACCACTGAGCCAAGGTGTTGAATCAGCTGTAATTATAATAATATGTTATTTTTAAAAATAATGTCGATCGTGAATTTAAAAGGATTTATTTTTACCCCTCATATTTTTCCTCGCTTATTTTCGACCTACCCTCACACTCCCACGGCCCACCGGTTGAAAAACACAGCTTTTAGATCATTCGACCACCGAAGCGAGTTGGCAAATAGTTGAAAGTGTGTTAAGTTCCCGCCTGAGACCACGCCAAGTTTTATTATCATCCCTCCCAACGTCAAATAGGCCTTGGCCATAAGCCATAAATTAGGACCAACAAAAGGGTTGGAAGCGAGAGGTATAATGGGGTGTGGAACAGCTAGTATTGTGTATGGGGACATTTAGAAAATGTAGCTTGTAGACTGGTATTGGGCGTGGGATTGTTCCATATTGCAAAGAGAAGGTGGGGGTGAGAGGGCACAACTAAACAGTTCGTTACTCTGACATGGAAGGGGGACAGCGTCATATTTTGTCGATCGTTCAGTTATCTAGATCACAATAGATTATATTGTTATGTAGATTCTAGTGTCGAAATAGATACAAGCGTTGTGTAGTGCAGCCTATGAACAATGGAATGATGTTGCAATATGTAGGCCTATATCAGGGCTTGCTAAACTTTTCCGACCAGTGTACCACTTAAAATGGGGATGTAGGGGACGCAAGTAAAGGTCAATGTTTTTTCCAGTTTGTATAACAAAACTTTGTTTTGGGTCAAAATTAAATAAATCTCCAGTAGAAACATACACTTAGTTTTCTTCATATGGTGATACCAACAGTTGTTGAATATTTGTCAAGTATGTCCTGGAATTTAAAAACAACTTTTTCTCTTCATATAAAAGGTTTCTCTTCTAATTCCACTATGCTCGTGATATATATTTAACAACTGTTGATATCACTATGTGAGGAAAATTAAATTCAATGATTTTACTAGAAAAATATTTGATTTATTTTGACCAAAAAAATGTTTTGCTAAAAAAACTGCAAACACACTGATCTTTTCTCGCCTCCCCTAGCTGAATTTTGAACTATCATAATGTGCGTCTGTTATACCACGGGTATTTTTTGTTTATCCTCATGTCTTTGAAAGGTAAAGTTTATTCAGATTGTTTCGCTAAAAATAGTACCTTAAAAAATAAGATTCTGACATAAAAATCGACAAAAAATTACTGAATTTTTAAAAAAGTGATTGATTAATTCGTTGAATATTTTTATGGTGTCTTATTTTATTGTTTTACGTGAAAATGAAAGAATTTTTGAAAATTGTGTTTGTACATAAAGTATAGATTGAACTTTATTAGATTCATAAGCTACTTTACCTGTAATCTGGTTGTATTTGCGCTTGCTATGCTTATCATGGTCGGTATTGTAAGAGTTTTTAGTCTATTAAATAACCACTATTTTAGAAAATACACGAGTCATAGGTTATAGCACTGGTTTTTTTGTGTGTTTTTTTCGTCACCGTGTCTAACTACCTGTTCAGGTGATACACATATATGATTATTAATTTTATGGGGTGGATATAAGGAAAGAAGCATTTTAGAGGTAATCTACCTGCATTTTTAAGAGAGTGAGAAACCATTTAGGAGACACCACCCTCAATAGACACAAACGGGATTTGAACTTAAATTTCACCGTCATCCACAGGCCACACGAGAATGACAACTTAAACCATTCAACCCCTGACGTGAGTGGGGTTGTCTTATAACGTGGTTTGAATCTCTACCCCGCAAACCCACGTTATAACCACAGAGCAGGTATCTTGTATCGTATAATTTTGATAGGAAGAACAGTAATAGTTAGTTACTGAAGTTCATAAAACAATTTCAATGTATTCATATATCAATAATGTTATCTTCAGTTGTAAATTTTGATACATATCAATACCTATAGAAAAACAAAAATGATATAGTAAAGTGTTATCAATGTTGGCTGGAAAGAAATATGTTTGAATTTTCTCTACTGTTCTTCCAAACAAAATCAGGCTAGATGTATTCTGACATACAAATAAATGGTAGGTAAAAAGCGTACATACTGTCAGTATATTTATTGTAATGAAGGAATAAAACTATTTTAAAATCAGAAGTAAACTACTTTAAAAAATCATAAAAAAAACTCACATTATTTTGAATACTTTTAAACAATTTTTTCAACACTTTTAAGGTAGGCTTATACATTTTGAACAAAATGGTTATAGCCATTTTAAACATAGTTCAAATTTTTAAAAATAAGTCGATAGTAAAATAATTTTAAAAAATATTTTAGAAAAATGAACAATCTTGTAAAACACGTGTGAAATAAAATCGGTAAAGCTCTTTTTTATATATAATTTAATAATCAGTCATCAGTAAATAATACTTAACTTCTTAACCTTAGAGATATAATCAAATTAACTATTTAGCCTCGCCAAATATTAGGTGTGAATAAAATCCAATAAACTCTATTGGTACGTATTTTCAGGTACAGGCAGACAAATATGATGATAGGCCTAAAACAATTTTTAGTTTGTTGGAAGATAGAACGAACGTAAAAATATATAATAATCTCGCAGTAAAAAAATTTACGATTACACTACTTTCTATATATGACAGAATAAGAATAGACGTAACACCTGTTTCGGTGGCAGCATGATATAAGGCGTCACTCTCGTGTTAGACTAAACTGTCACGACGACAGGATCGGGATTTGACACCCAGTCGAGTGTACTGAGGAAAGGTTTTCAAAAAGGGTATTCCCCTCTCACTCCACGCAAATGAGGGTACACTCCCTTTAAGTTCAACATTCCTCATCCATAACTCATTAACGTAATTAGTACACATGCATATAAACAGAACTGGTAGTAAGATGTGGTGGGAAAAAAATTAAGACCTCGCCGCCGAGTATATAGGCAATATATCTGACGGAACTGCCGTGAGGGACCGCTTAACCTCTCCCCTGAAACATAACATTTTAGAAAACATTCTAAACAAGTTGAAAGTAAGGAGTGAATTTAAATTAGAATTTAAGGCTTAGATATATTGAACAAAAATATATAGAAAGAATTGATTAATAAATTGGTTAAGTTAATTGATGGAATAAATCGAATTTGCAGATTAAAATGTATATTAGGTTTAAAGTATGGTCAAATTATTGTCAAATTATGAACATTACACATATAATAAATTAATTCATCATCAATTTAGTAAAATATTAGGTATCATATTCTGAATATTAAAAAACAACACCTAGGCACGGGAATTGAACCCGGGACCTTTGGATTAGTAAACCAATGCTCTTACCACTGAGCTATCCAGGATTCGTCCCGGTCTCAGGGTAATTCTTCACTCATAGTTTAAGGCAGAGTCTATGATGGACATGTGGAAATCGTCGGCTACAAATGTGTGATTTATTAAGATCACGAGCTATCAGATAACGCAGCCACCTTCAACTAGGTAGTTGGTTTAATGCTGCCACTTGTACAATTATTATAATTGTACGAGGTTGCATATTAATTAATCAAATAGCCGAATCTATTATTTATGCTTCAATATATTAGGTGATGATAAGTCTAGAATACATTAAAACACGTTAAAATTGTTGTAAAACTTACAGATAACAAAATAGGTTGGACGAAACAATGTTCAAATTACAGGTAAGTTAAAAATTCAAATTATAAACTTGGATTAAAAGGTTTCCATCTGCAAATCGGTTATAAGAAATGATTGAGTATTGATATACAACGACTTTAAGAACAATGTTTAAAGTTTAAATATGTATTGAAGTTAACAAGTATAAAATTTAATTTATAGGTTAAACAAATTTCAGGCGGATTTGAACAAAGTAGAGAATTTTGTAATATTCTATGTGTTATCTGTTTATCCTTGTCTCATTACTCTTTTTGTATTTTCAGCACCCTATCCCTATCTTAAGATAGTTATATCCAGTCCACCTCATTACACCCTCTCTGGATATGGAGCACACAATAAAAAAGAAGAGAGATACTGATTTTTCTTTGGCGTGTTAGTTTATCTTTAAGTAAGTAGTTTAGTTTCGTGTGCAAAGCAATTTTTCTAAGTACCTGACGAAAGAAAGTCAAACAATATTTTTTTTAGGAAATAGCAAATCATTTTCTTCTTCCGCGTTTTTGCCGTGGGAGGTAAAAAAAAAAACTAGACACGAAACATGCATTATTTTAAGCGACACTTCATGCAAACGCCATCATAATTATCATTATTCTGACTACAAGCTGTTAAAATCAGTTCTCCGCACGTGTGAGCTGCATAAAAACTAGGCTCTATCAAACTCCTTGCTCCAAGCTCTATCTACGCAATCACGCTGTACTGAATCCCCCCTATAACCACCCCAGTGCATACGTTTTAAGTTATAAGACATTTTGGGGGTAAAACCTACAACACTTAAGGTGGGGGATGTAGGGAACGCGAGAAAAGTTCAGTGTTCTTGGAGTTTTTATAGCAACACATTTTTTTGGCCAAAACAAAACAAATATTTTTTCAACAGATATATGAATTTTAAATTTATTCCCTTGATAACCTATACTTATTGTTGAATATCTTTCAAGGGTGTCCTGGAATCCAATAACAACTTTTTCTCTACATTTTAAAAGTTTGTCATCTAATGCCGCTTTGGTCATGACAGATATCCAATAACTATTGAGGTCGCCATGCGAAGAAAATTAAACTGAATGTTTCCATTAAGCAATAGGCCCTTGTTGACATATTTTAGCAAAAAAAAATTGCTATAAAAACCGCAAAAATACTTAACTTTTCTCTCGTCCCCTACACTCCCAAATTAATTAAGCAGCGTGCGATGTTTTAGCTTTGTACTGTACCTCTGTTGCGATTTTAAGAAAATTTATGAACAGAAAAACAGATGCAATATATCTTTTATTATAGGCGTATAGATTATATTTACTCATTGGTTTATTTCAAAAAAATAACTATAAATCTATTTCTAAAACAAACAGAAATGATTTTTCTGCGTGTATATCTGCCGTGAAACAAAGCAACCGTTGGAATTCTTGCTCACACAGAATAGAGTAATATATTCAAGTAGTTATTTATACTTACACAACTTTCGTATGGAACAGGGCATACGATTCCTAATCTATCAGGATTAAAAATATAGCTTTATAAACATAAATTTAAAAAAGCATAACACATATTGTTACTGCGTTTTATAAAAAAATGAAAACTTAGAATAAGTCACGGGAGGACTGGAAATATAATTGTGGTAAATATTAATAAACCTATAGTCATTTTTTTCAAAGCCATTTGGTCATTAGGGAAAAGGTTAATAGATTTTTTCACCCCACCGTGTTATGAAATAAATGACAATTGGAACAGGACATCAAACAAAGGTGGTACAATATATTCTCTACGTGGAAAAGTAACACGTGAAGTAAAAACCACACGTGAAGGTTCGACGATGTTATATTAAATATTGAAATGCATATTTCGCAAACAAGAATGAAATAAATGAGTAATTAATGTCCTGTGACGTAAGTAAAGGCCTATGAGGTAATAGGATATCATGAGTTCGCAACGAGTACAACACTAGGAACACACAATTATTTGATTTAAAGAGTTTAAAAAAATACCTCTGGTAATACTAAATATTAGGCAAAACAAGGTGCTTAATCAGATATTTGGTCCAAAAAGATATGAAGGTACTGGTAAGTGAAGGAGGTTACATAATGATGAGTTACATACATGACAATATTAGGGTCATAAAGTCTCGCAAATTACGGTGGGCAGGACATGCAGCGCGAATGGGAGGATCTAGAACCGTGTCCAGGATTGTTGACTGGCAAACCCAATGGGAAGACCTAGACTAAGTTAGGAGGATAAAATTAGAATGGACCGGGAAGAGATAGGGTGTAGGCCTACAATGAGACGGACTGAATAGAACTAGCTCAGGATAGGAATAGGGTGTAATTAGGTGGACTAGATAGAACTAGCTCAAGATAGGGCTAAGGAGTAACTAGTTGGACTGGATATAACAAGCTCAAGATAGGGCTAGGGTGTAATTAGGTGGACTGGATATAACTAGATCAAGATAGGGCTAGGGAGTAATTAGGTGGACTGGATATAACTAGCTCAAGATAGGGCTAAGGAGAAATTGGGTGGACTGGATATAACTATCTCAAGATAGGGCTAAGGAGAAACTAGTTGGACTGGATATAACTAGCTCAAGATAGGGCTAAGGAGAAACTAGTTGGACTGGATATAACTAGCTCAAGATAGGG
>CABFOV010001214.1:50534-62351 GCA_902141375.1 Timema poppense
AGTCGAGAATCGAACTCGGGACCCTTAGGCTCGTATCCAGGTGTACTGACCACGCACTACACCAGGGGGATGGGTACTTTTGATAGATAATATCTTAAAATATAATTTGTTAACTAATGTTGACGGCCAAAAAATAAATGCTTATATTTTCTTAAAGGTTCCTTTAAGATGGTTCGAATTTACGGCCTGTGTCACTAATGAACTCGTATTGGTACAGAATATGACACAACGAACATGTGTGGAAAATTAGAGAGCGATACAGAATACAAAATGATATCTTTGTGGACAGTGAAACACGCTTTTAAAGAAATACCGCGAGGCTCGGCGAACGGTGACCGTGTAAGAACGAGAAACAGGTTTCCGTGTCATGATCATTTTTCTATTCACGCATGGCAAATCCTGATGCATTAAAAAAATATCTTTATTCTGCCTCAAATTTGCAGATAAAATAGTAGGATGGCAGTACAGGACAAAACACTCAAGGTGTCAGACTAGTGATCAAAAGTGATATTTATAGATCACATGACTTGTATGAATACGTGAAAGTAGATTTAGCAGTTAATAGCCGTAAAATAACTCTTCCTTTAAAAATTGTACTGTAGAATGGCAAACACCTAATAAAGGTCTGTCTTAAAACTGATGAAATTGTAACCATCTGTTAAAAGTGACAGAAGACGTATGAAAACATGAAAGCGGATCAAGTATGGTAAGAACACGGTAGGAAAGACAATAAAAACCAACCCACATAAAATAAGTGGCATCTACCAGCTTATATGCGATTTGCTGTAGTGTTTATATTGGTGAATCGGGAAGAAAAATTTCCGCTAAATTTTCTGAACATTTCAAGCGACTTTAAAGAAATAGGTCTACATTTTCCAAACAACTCAAACACACAGGATTTCTATCGGCCCATATCTATGAACAACTGCATGACATTTCTTTAAAACTCTCGAAAAAAAAATTAAAATATCCTTGACGATCAAACCATTTTGTAAAAGCAAACACACATCAACAACTTAAAGAAACTATCCCACCATAAAAAATAAACTAACCTTAAACCCTCCTTTTCTTCCATGGTAGCTGAAACTGATTCGGGCCAGTGTCGAAAGGGTTATAGCCTTAATCCATCCTCCATATTTGTAATATCTGGCTCTTATTCAATGTATTATTACACATTTACTAAAAAGACTTATTTTTAAAAACATTTGAAATGCTTAGTAAGGAACGTCTAAGAATAAGAAAAATAAAATTCAATTTTAAGTTAATTTAAGTTTGACAAGTTGTACTAGATTGACGTGAAAGAAACATAAATAACGAAATATAATATATATGCAGAATATTTAAATAATATTTGTAAAAGATTTGGTAATATAATGTTTCGTAATTATTTATTCTTTCAACATTATAATCTATTAACATTCATTAATTGTATGTTATACCACATTGGCTGACGCATTGTGTCTTAAACATAAATTTCATTCGGTGTGTTCTTTCTTTTTCATCAGACCTGAGGATGATGCCGCTGATGCATTGACACATGTCGTCAAAATAACTGTGCAGCTCTTGCAGCCAGAAATCAAGGAACAGGGAACTACAGCTAAGAAATAGATTCCATTTTTACCTTTCAAATTTAATCCTTTTTCATTTTTCAAGATTAATACATTACAATTTTCAATATATGCATTTTCACATCATTCTTTGATTCTTTTAACTTAGTTTTAATGTGTAATTTACTCAAATGTCTATTTTAAAATTTACCTAATGTTTAGATGTTTGTTACAATTTCAACATATTCATAATTAAAATGTATCATAACTTGTAATTATCACTGCCAAATCTTTTTCAAATATCATTTAAATATTGTGCACTTATAATATATTTATATTACGTTATTTATGTTTATTTCACGTCAATTTAGTACAACTTGTCCAACTTAAATTAACTTAAAATTGAATTTGATTTTTCTTAATATTCTTAAACGTTCCTTACTAAGCATTTATAATGTTTTTAAAAACTATACTAGTAGACCTGTTCCCTTTCTCTCACTATCCATTTGATCAAACACACATAATAACAATAAATAAATGTATGTTGTTCTTTGGCCAAGGCAGCGATTTTCAAACTGTGCTCCACTGAACCCTTAGGCTCCGCCATGACTATTTCAGGCTCCATGAAGCAACTTTATAATACATTTTTATTTATTGGTTTTTAAAACCATATAATAGCATCAGTAATTAGGATTACCAATTTTTTCAAATCTAAATAAAGGACGTTTGCCAAAAATGCAATAAGAACATGGGATGCTTTCCATTTGTTTTATACTTTTATGTTAATAAAATTTAAACTGTTGCTAATGAAAGTCCATAATAGGCCTATTAGCGTGAAAATTTTTATAAAAGATCCAGCATGGTTTTTTTGTTTTTTTTTCGTGTAAGGGCTCCTTCGGTCTAAAGGGTTTGGGAACTACTGGGTTAAGAAATGACAAGCAAGATACTTAAAGGAGAGAGCCAACTTACTTGTACAGTCCCTTCAAGTCTTGCTTGCCTTGGAAAAAACCCATGAGCAGCCCCTTATCAATTCTACATCTAGCCCTTTGTTACCCCCCTCCCCCTCCCTTTCCAAAAAAATAAAATATGACGTCTTTTTAAGGTTGAAGTGTAGGAAACGCAAGTTAAGGGCAGTATTTTTGGCAGTTTTTACAGCAAAACTTTTTTACCAAAGTTAATAACAGTAAAAATATGGTTTAGAATTTTCTTCGCGTGGTGACGTATACAGTTCTTGAATATATGTTAAAACCCGATTCGGTGGCCGCGTGATATAACGCGCTACTATCTCAGTAGACTAGACTGTGATGACGGGGGATATAGGTTCTAATCTCGGTTGGTGTATTGAGGGAGTTTTTTTCCAAAATTGGTTTCCACTCTTATGTCATACAAGTTCAGATACACTTCATCTAAATAAAACTTCCTAATCCCTAAAGCCATTAGTGTAATTAGTACATAAGCGAATAACACAAACGGGTAGTAAGGATGTCCTGGAATTTAATCAACACTTTTTCTCTTAATTTAAAAAGCTTCTCATCTAATATCAATATGTTCGTGGTAAATATTAAAGAACTGTTAAGGTTACCATATGAAGAAAGTTAAATTCTTTGTTTATACTGGAGTTCTTGGAGGGAAAAATTTTTGATATAAAAACTGCCTAAACACTGCCCTTGACTCACGTTACCTACACGCCCACCTTAATTCTACGATTTAGTTTGGGGTCCTTAAAATGATCTTGGATATCAGAAAAGACGACCACAGCCATAAAAATACATATAAAAGAAGGCGATTCAAAAAAACCTTTCTTTAAAAAAATAACTAATCAGGTAAACCAGGTGCACGAAAAGTCATCCCTCCATTAACCGCCGCTCTTTACAACCCTGTTTGAGTCTGACAACCCCCCACCCCTTCTTTCCCACCGTAGCATCCCTTATCTGGCCTTGTGTTCACCCTGTTATTACGTCGCTACACAGTAGAAGGAGCCGTGATCATTGAAACATCATTACTACTCATTAGCTGCTAGCCTATAAATGGGCACGTAAATAAGCGGAGATAATTAAATACATGCAAGCCGGCAACAAGCTGCACAAACACCCTCCCCAGAGACTTTATATGACCTCTAAGGGTAGATGATCAAAATCTTCCATCCCTTACGATAAGTTTCTACGAGGCATTTTAATATTAATTCTCACCCTTTCCTTTTTGATCAGCAACAAGTCAAAATAATAAGGTATGGTAGATTCAGAACATTTGCGTTAAAACTAGTATTAATTTCAGTTCTAGTTTTTTTTGTTTATTAATTTATTAAAAATTACAGTATTAAAATATTATATTAGCGTTTTTATTTAAATGATAATGAATGTTTCAGGAAGTCATCAATTTATAAACCGTTCCATTAATGTTGGGGTTTTAGCACCACGTCTTACTACCCGCTCGGGTTGCTTGTGTAGGCCTACTAATTACACTACTGGTTTTAGGGATTAGGAAGGCCATATTTACAGGAAGTGGACCCACATGGGCGTGGAGGGAGAGTGGAAAATAATTTTGGAAAAAACCCTCAGTGCACCCGATATATATTCTAACCTATCTCCCCGTCATCGGCAGTCTAGTATACTGCGAGAGTAGCGCGCTAGATCACTTGGCTCCTAAAGTGAGTTCATAATTGTCGGGATGGAACCTGAAGTTGGTTAAGTATTTTTTTGCAGTTTTTATAAGAAAACAACTTTTTTGGTCAAATAAAATATTGCTTCAGGTAAAACTTTTGGTTGAAATTTCAACACAAAATAATTTACAAACAGTTCTTGAATATTCATCATGAGCATCATATAATTTTAAAATGACTTTTTATATTCATTAAAAGAGCATTTGTTCAAATTACGCTATGTTCATGACGGATATTCAAAAACTGTTAAAGTCACTATGTGTAAAATATTAAACTAGACCTATCTATTTAAACAATATGTTTAATTATTTGGGGGAAAAAAATTATTTGCTAGACAAAGGGTAGAAAGATTAACTTCTATCACACCTTAAAAAAGATAGCTTAATATAAGTTATAGAATTGGTAGGCTACTACCCCAGTCCCATAAAGAAAAATAGTGAACATCAAACCCAAAGTATTGAAACTTGGTAAACAGGATCATTTCGACTTTACAGTGAAGCAACTAAAAGTCCTGATGTGTACCTGGTGAGATATCACCGCCATCTTGAAAATTAGGTGCTATATTTCAGTTTCTCACGTATATCTCGGTAACGGACAACTTTATTGAAATGGAGGTAGTTATATAAAAGAAAGATCAAACAATTACCGACAAAAATGTCAGATATAGATTTATTATGGGATGTACAGTTTAGCAAATATATTGTCGCAAGAATACATCGAAGTTAGGAAATAAACAGAAATCCGTCTCGATGAACCGAATTTTCGTTTTTCACGTTCCTTTTAAAATGTAAGAAATTGAATACTTACAGCAATTATAATCACTCCACCAAAGTTCGAATGACAAAAAATAATTAATTACCTATTTTAATGCCAGCCTTTGTATGAAATATGTGCTTGGGGCGTACATCGCTCGTCTTTGTTTACTTCACAATATTATTTTCATCAACTAAGAGTAAGGGAAATAAGTCACCATCATCATTGCTCATCAAAGTTGGTGTATATAGTCGATGAAATCGCCTTCCTCGGAATTTGGTCCTTCAAGTTCCTCAAGACAGAATTGTACATTAATACAGGAACTCCATGACAATACTCACAGATAGCCGAGCATTTAAATCTAGCTTTTCTGCACCCGCAAGACGATGTGTATCCTTTCTTGCAATTGTCACGAAATAATTGATAGAAATGCAGCAGCTTTATTCGTCGTTACTGGTACCAGGACATTGCCAGTTCTCTTCTACCGCCAAATCTTAGGACATATTTCAAGGCCGAACAACTTTTGTGCCTGGTGGTGGGTGTACTTGTAGGCAGTGTTATTTCGCTGCTGCTTCGGTTGGTGGTAAAGAAGGTAAAGAAGCCATTTCAACTTTATTTTATGAGTAACAAGTGTATCAAAACTATTATATCGATGATTATTTAAATACGTCTTAGTAGTAGGTGCATCATAATGAGCTATATATATTTTTAGTCTCACAAATTAATAAATTTCGTCCTGTTTTTATGTTTCAGATACCTTCTGATAAGACAATTTACTATAGGTATATTAGTGAAAATCACCCCTTGGAAAAACATTTGAAATCTGGACCTCTAGTAAATGATTACTTCTTGTTGTAGGCCTATTTAAGTTCTCTGAGAACTATTTAAAATTGAAACTGGCAACATTGGGCTAGTTCCCAAGCTCAATAACGATGTTATTTTTATCTTATTATAACCTACATTAATTTTATAGTAAGAGAGATCGAACATCATTGGACTATAGTCTCAAAAAATAAAACTATTCACTGGGTAGTGTGCCTATTCTACCTATAGGCCAACACATTTATTAAGTCATTCTAAAAATACTATCAGATTACCAACAGGAATATTGTGAGGTGTGAAACGTTTGACTAGCTAATCTAATAACATTCAAACCGTTTTAAAAATGTGCCCTTTTGACCTGGTTTATTTTATAACACAATATGTTTTTATAAATTGAACTTTCAGCTAAAATAAACATTATTTAAAAAATGAAAAGGTTTTTAACTAGCCTAGAATAATTTTAATTCAAATTGAACTAATTATATTTTGTATAAAATATTCTTGCTTTACGTTAAACAATTTTTTTTATGAAATTTTTGTATTTAAGGTTATTTCAAACTTGATATGTAAAATTTAGTTCTAAATTGCTCGTATTGATAGTTACACGGAGTATATACACACATATTATATTAATGTAAGTATGTTTGTCGGTGTCACACAATCGGTGCACAAGGAATAACTTTTAATTATCCTTTAATTATTATTTTTTGTAATTTTATGGTCCTAATGCATCTATAACAATTAAATATTATTAAAAGGCTACCACAAGTGTTACATGTAAATGGTATTAAGTAATAAGGTTTTTTTAATATAAATTTGAGGTAAGCTATTTAATGTGCAATTTCTAAGCCAATTGATTATATCAGTACAAGAGAATTTCTATTAGCGAGGGAGAAATAGCCTACCAAATTTGTTGGGAAATGTATTTTCGCATACTTTGCAGGGTTCTTTAAACATGCCGCAATCGACATGGAGCCGAAGGTTTTACTTTCCCTCCGAAGGAAGTTGTGCTACGGGTTTTTATCACTCAAGAAAAATCCGTCGATCCCGGCTGGAAGTTTACGAATTAGTATTATTGATTTGTTTTTAACACCACGTATTTTTTTTTATCATCTCCCGTTTGGGATATAACTTACACTTCTGTACTAATTACGCTAAAGTGCTAGGGATGAGGTTAAATTTAGAGGTGGTTTTCTCGCATTTGTGTGAAGGGATAGTGGAAAACCATTTAGTAAAAACCACTCACAGTACAAATGATCGGGATTCGAACCCACTCTCCCTGTCATCCACAGTCCAGTCTAAATTAAAATTGACGCTGTATGGCTTAGACCACATGTGGGCAACATACCTTTCAATGTAGTCCCAGGTGTGACGAATGAGAAGTTAAATTCGCCACACCGTATAAAAAATTGAGAAACTGTTGCTCAATAGAACATTTAAAACAACACACGCGGTTTGAACAAGTTTATTTAAAACATATAAGCTTTTACTAATCAGTTACAGTTGCCTCATACGTAAATGATAAAAAAAAATGTTCAGATTGAAAATGTAGGACAATTTGATGCAAAATTTGACAAGCATGTTATCTGAAAAGTTGCAGAAACATTGACTGGATTTATGAAATCAATGCATAGAAGAATTGCTTCCAATGTTATGCAGGAAATATCAAGTTTCAATCAGCTCACGTCATCAGGAACAAGTTTATTTTACTGTGAAAGTTGGAAAACTCAATATCGCCATTCTTTTTTGGGCAATTCAACACTTGTGGCAATTGGTGTCGGGGTTACTCGCCCCTTGTTTAGATAATCATGAATTCATAAGGCCATCAAAGCGAGTAATTAATAGTATTATTATTACTATTAGCACCGCGTCTTACTACCCGTTCGGGTTATACGCACTTACGCTAATGTGTAATGGTAGGGTGATTGTGAGATGAAATAAAGGACCTACAGTTTAACGTGGAATCCGAACCACGGTGGAGGCCTGGCATTCGCCACATTCACAAGATGTCTTGTCAGAGGTGAAGGAGGGGTTTGGTAATCAGATAAATCTGTGCCGGGACCGAGGATTGAACCCCGGCCACCAGCACAGAAGTCTGACACCTTACCCCTAGACCACCAGGTCACCTGAATAGTATTAATGTACTAAACTGATATGGTTGATAAAAATCACAATCAGTTTGGTATACTTATAGACCTAACATAAACTTATAGGCTATCTTAAGGAGAAAAGAAGTCCCAATTTTAGCTATAAAAAAAGGATTATCCTATTATTATTTTTTTGCGTTCCTGGTCTGAGCCTTTATACAAGCTGGATTTGTGTATTTAAATATCAGTGTAATTACTTTTGCAAGGCCAAATATTTCTTTTTTTTTGTAGTTTTTTTTAATACCAAGGTAATTAACAGTTTAACTTAAGGGATAATCCCCATCGGTGGACACGCTAACTAAATGTAAAAATATAATCTAGTTTGGTTTGCCTATGTGGAGGATGTCAGGGTTCGAATACCATCCAAGATTATTGAAATATTTTTTTCTAAATAGTTTTTTCACTCTCCCTCCACGCAAATTAGGGTATTTCTTCAGAAAATTCTTCCTTCCTCATCCTTATCAGACAAGGTCACCCACAGGATTTCTCTCCAGGGGGAAAAATGATTAAATTGACGCTTCAAAAGTCGCTTTTTAAGGTGAATTCTGTTGGAATTGCTCACGCATGCACCAAACTATCAACCCTTAAGTCAGCAGGTGGCCTGGTGATGGGCGCTAGTAATTAGTTTATTAATTATATTCTATAGCTCTGTTTGTTGGCTGGGGGCAGTGTTTGAGCGCTAGTGTTGAGCGGGATTAGCCTTCTTCTAATAAGTATACAACTTCAGAATTTCAGGGGGAGGGCAATTGCCCCCTTGGCCCTTGCCTGTGGACGCCCCTGCTATCACATTAGCATGATATAGGCCTATGTAGGTTTATAATATATACAATTCTAGATATACGCGTGTATATGTAGGCCTATGCTTGTAGCCCGAACAGATAAAAGCTTAATTTTAAGAGATAGAGATTAAAAAGGTAGAACCTATAGTTAATATGAAATGCATTCAGAAAAGGGATTTGTAAAGTGACAATGATAGCTACCTTGTGTTAGCCCCCCGCCCCTCCCCCCTAGTACACCTAGTCGAGGTTCGAACCTCGCCAGCAATATTGTATACTATGTGAAAGACACCTTGCCACGTTAGCACCGATGTGGTATCTAGGTAACTAGGTATCTATAACAGCCGAGACAAATAATTTCTTGCCGGACATTTTCAACTTTGTTTTTGTTAGATTAGCCTATGTTGAGCGAGGGATGTTGGTCTTACCGGCGCCCAGGGTAGTCGCCATCTGTCCGCCAGCAGGGTTCCCCTCCGACCCGCAAGACGATGAAGACGACGAATCGACGACGTCCAAGAATGGCGTCTGTGGCGGGGAAAGGGCGAGCCCTTGATGTCGAGTGGCGTCTGAGAGCGTCGGTGCGGGCAACGCAAGTGGCTTGACCAGCCCAGAGGGCCCCTTGAGGGGCGGCAGTAGGAGACCAGCCAGATTGTTGGCGAGCGCCGCGCAGTAAATGGCGGCCGCGGCAGGGTGCATCACGTAGCCTCCACCTCCGGATATGGGGCAACCCGCGCCGAACAGCGTTGTACCTGGGGGCGGCTGTTGCAGGCACACGGGTGGATGGTGTGGGTGGAAGAAGGAAGGTGGGGTGGCAGCGGCTGTAGCGAAGTGGGGCGGCGGGCAGAAGGGCACCCGCGGTAGCACAGGATGAGGAACTACTGGGTGGTGCAGGGGCAGCGCCGTCTCTGACGCTTGTTGCTGCATGATGCTATCGATGCTGAAAGACTTCCCTGGCAGTAACGTCGGCTGTGGGTGTCGGTTAGGGGTAATCCCCGTCGTGGACTGCTGCATCGTCGCCAGACCCACTTCCAGGGCCTCCTTCTCTATCTTGGGCAACTTGAACCTTTTCCTCCTCCTGAGGAAGCTGCCGTTCTCGAACATGTCCAAAGCAGCAGGGTGCAGCGCCCAGTAGGCACCCTTTCCCGGTCGGTCCGGCCGTCGGGGGATCTTGATGAAGCAATCGTTGAAGGAGAAGGTTGTGCCTGAGCGAGTTCTGCCAGCGCTGCGTGTTGCGGCGGTAATAGGGGAAGCGGTCCGTGATGAAGCGGTAGATGTCGGAGAGAGGTAGCATCTTCTCCGGGCTGGACCAGATGGCCATGGCGGTTAGGGAGATGTACGAGTAGGGCGGCTTTTGGTCGCCGTAGGACTCGCGGCTGGGCCGAGGCATCTTTTCGCGAGCGGTTGGCAGCACCCGGTCTGCGGACCAAGAGAGCACTAGGCTAAGAGAGTTTTCGTAGACATTTCCGTTTGTCCACCTTTCTTTTGAAATTCTTCTAGATTCTTGGTCGTTTTTTAAATAAAAGTCTACTATACACTCGAGGGTTGAATCAGTTTTACGAATATGCTAACGTCCTCTCACCACTTTCACTATAAATTTTGTTTTTTCAGACGTTCCTTCGGCAACAGTTATGACATTAACCCGACCAATAGATAGTAAACGGAAAACTATCCCAAATTAAGGATGGTGAAAAGTTCGTTTTGATGGAATAAACTCAATGTTTTCTATGGAAATATTTTGTTTTTCCTAGCGAATAAGTCTTCATAGCTCACTTTATTGTCTTAACGATCTACTTCACAAGCGCCAACAACTCAAAACGTTCACAGACCAGCTTACCTTGAAGCGAACTGAACCAGTCTCGACGAGAAAAACCGTCGTCCGTCACCGAACAACAGAAACCCATAAAATACACCTTCTTTAACCAATTTTTGAGGGACACTTTTACTTCCCCCCTCCACTTGAAAAACCAAACACTCATTAATCCCCGCCACAAAAAAAAATATTTTTTCTTTAAAAAAATAAGCACACCTTCTCTATAGCACAGTTAGATCAACACTGACAGACGAGTCGACTCCGTCGCGCGCCCCTCGGGGCTTCACTTCACTTCTCATTGGCCGCCTCCCCCCCGGCGAGCCGTGGCCAATGGTTGTGTGGTAGGCGTGGCCTAAGACGCAGGAATATCAACACGCCGTCTCGGTGATTGGAGGGATTTATTAGAACAGCCTATTTTTTTCTGTTTAAAAAAAGAATATTAGAGAGAAACAAAGCAGTTAAAGAACGTTTTCTTCGCCGCAATTTGTTCGCGTGTGTTTAGACTTGTCGGGCCTGCTCATAAATCCATCTGATTTTAACGGCGCGTTGGTTTAGAGGAGGAATGGAGGGGTTAGAGGTGGAGTAAGAAAAAGGATAAGGTGGTGGAGGGGTCGGACAAAAAAGTGTTGAATATCAACACGAATAACAATAACAACAACACGGGAGGCATAGTGAAAAGACTATGGCGACATACACTAAGTGGACTTTTTGAAAGAAATAAGGGGGCGGGCGTTATTTTTTATTTCATCGTGTTTTTTTTCTCCACATAATCAATATATTAAAAAACATTTAAAATTACACGCCGAAAACCTTTTTTATTGCCTGTTAAAATCAGGTCTTGTCTGCGAGTGCTTTACAAAAGCACATTCGGAATAACGAACGACCAACATGACAACATAACTATAAATCTGTTTAAAAAAATAAATATTCACATGGTGTAATAATTCATTTATTTTTAAAATTAGATTTATTAAGTTGAAAGAGAGGAAGGAAGATAGTTTACCGAGAGTTTAAGGCGCGAAATAGAAAACAAGCTCGATTTTTAAGTTTGATTTGATTTGATTTGCCTAAAAGTTAGCCTGATACTGATTGTAAAAAAATATAGGCCTATAGTCCTATATATATATTGTTAATGTTGCGTCGTAGCTTAAACTTTATTTTTTATTGTTAATTGATGCTTAAAATATTTTCAACAGTTTTAAACCATTTGATTGATATTAAATCATTTCTAAATTAATTGTTTTCTTTAAAGAATTTAGTGGTATTGAAGATATTACGAGTAAAGAAAAATTCGTATGGTTTT
>CABFOV010001214.1:82700-104697 GCA_902141375.1 Timema poppense
GGGGGGGTCTTTCGTCGTCGACATCCATCAACATTTCAGGTTGGATTTTCTTTTGCGGTTGCAATACTTTTACCTTTTGTGTTCGAAAAGTTAAAAAAATATATATTTACGTATAGCTTGATAGTAATTGGTTTTATAAAAATATGCAACTATAAAATATTTGTATTATAAAGAGACCTACATATTTGTAATGATAAGTAATTTCAGATCTCAAATAGTTTAGGTGATATTATAAAAAATAATAATTTACGTATCAGACCGGAGCCCTAAAGTAATTTTGCTGAAATATTGAGAAAAGCCATTTTGTTTGGAATATTTATAGGTTTTTAGGAATGAAATTTAATCAAAATCGTTAGAGCCGATTTTGAGAAAATTGACTTTTTCTCTTTTTGCCCTCCAGTAAACTACCCCCAATTTTAGGGTTAGATATCCAATTCCAAAAACCCCTTGGGGCAACCCTATGACAACCTTAGATGCCAAGTTTTAGCCTTGTCGGTAGAATATTTTAGGCTGGGGTCATGAAACGTCAAGATTCATCGAAATCTTGAGTTCGATTTTTTTGATGATCCCTATATTTTCTCTACCTATAAGATAACGAGAAAGTAAAAATAGCCAATTGAATCAATAAATGAGTTAAATTAAGTTTTCTAAATTTAATATACATACGTTTTTATAGTAAAATCTTTAAATCAGGATATAATGTACCCGAAAAACAGCTTAGCTGCTTATTTATCTGTGCATGTTTATTATGAGACTTTTAGCTCCTTTAGCGCTATACGAATCAGGAAGACAGAAGCGTAGGCTTGGTTGCTTACATATTAGGCGACATACGCTCTTTCTATCGTGAACACTCGGTGGTAATGTTTTATTTATATTTTTAGAACCGCGTATTACTACCTTTTCGTGTTACACGCATATGTACTAATTACGACAATTTGTTAGCGACGAGTAACGTTGAAATTTAGAGGAAGTGTACCCGCATTTGCCTGTAGTAAGAGTGTAAAACTATTGAGGAAAAACCACAATCAGTACACACGACCGTATTAAAAACTAGATTTACCCACCATCAGCAGTCTAGTCTTGTGAAAGTAACGCCTTAAGCCAGTAAATTAGTCGAATGTCCGGATTCACAAACTCGCGATGTGTTGATGGCCACAACTTATAGAAACATGTTTGCTTAAATATATTTCATACTTTTGTATTTGCAGAGCGTCTTACTACCCATTCGGACTATACATATTGTAATCACACTAGTATGTAAAGGATAAGGACGTTAAAACTTAGAAGAAATGTAACCAAATTTGAATGAAGGGAATGTGGGAAAACATCTTGGAAACACCACTATATATACTACACATCCTGTTGGAGTTCGAATCCTGACCTCCCAGACATTGGTAAGATAAAACAGAAGAGCCTGACGTTTAATCTGAGTCTCCAACGAATTAGGTCTATATAAGATTTTTGATGCTATTTATTTAAAATTATTTAAGTACAGTATATTTAAAATATTTAAAAACTTAAATTTTCCCATATGGTTAATTTGGGTCAGCGAAAACGAACTACTCTTAGAAGTATTTATTAAATTATGTAAATAATAATTACCAAACTTGATTATTTTAAAGTTATAAATATATAGTACGCTGTGAAGTAGTTCTGAATGTTTTTTACTGTTAAAAATTATATAGCCTACAGACTAAAATTAAACTACAGTCACACTTCGATTACTCAAATCTCAAGGGAAGAGCCATGCTATTCAATAAAATATGGAGGTTTCGTCTTATCGAATTTTTCGAATAATAGAAGTTAAATCAAATTAAATCCTACTCATAAAGGCTTTCTACAAAATGGATACACTTTTAGTGCTTTTTCGAGTTGTAAAGGCTTAAAGAAAGAAAAATTTAACTTATAATATTTAAGTGTACACGTGTATTAAAATAAATAGTATGACACAATCACACAAACTTTCTCATATTGTGTATGATGGCTTCGATATTTAAAAAGGTCGCTACCAATTAACATTACAAAAATTACAAAGAGACTAGCACCCAAGTGGCAAAGAGAAACATTATGTGTTTCATAAAACAATTTTACTTACTTTCAAAAATAAGTCTTCTAGTGAGAACTTACTAAGCCTACACTGAACTATTATAATCACATAATTAATGTGTTCAAATACTCAAACCCATTAAGGGTCGTTTAGCTTTTAAATGTTTAGTAAAATATATAGAGTTTATATATTGCCATCCTGGAGCGGTTATGTCCAAGTCCAGACCAGGACTTCTCGTGAACGTGTCGAATGTAATAGTCCATACAAGGACTTCTCGTGGAAATGTCGGATATAATAGTCAAATTTGCTAGCTGAGCACTAGCTATATATAGGTCTAGTTGATAGCTAAAGAGGTGGGAGATTTTCATATTAAAAATACAACACCACACCTTGAATACGGGGTAACAGTACGAGTCTTTTGTTAGCAGCTGCCAAACTTGGCACGAGCCCAAGTCACGTAGACCGGACATCTGGTTAGTTGCAGTTGAAACATGACACGTGTTCAAGTCTCATAAACCGGACATCAGGTTAGTTGCAGTTAAAACTTGGCACGTTCCCAGGTCACGTAGGCTGGACACCTGGTGAGTTGTCTTTTAAAACGTGGAACGTTCACCAAGTTACGTAGACCGGACACCTGGCTGGTGGGCAGTTCAAGATTGTGAATGGTCCGGCTGTCGCCCGGCAGGGCCAATCAGCGCATTTCTGGATCCCCCTATTGAAATATTTTGTTGAACAATCGTTAATCGCTTGACTGTCTTCTCTTCATCATTAACTTCGGTGTGAACAGGTTGGTGATTGAACTTGTGCTAAGCCAGATGATACAATAGGTAGGTAAAACACATACTATAGACATAGTAAGTTTTGTAAATCTATGGAATTGCAGGATGTCTACGAGTATTGGATTATTTGGGTCGGGTAGAACTAATGGAACATTAGCTAGTATTGCTAATATTACAGAAATATCACAAGACTACAAATGTGTGGCATTTTTCTTCGGTAGCATACTAAATTTATGAAATAATTCAGGAAATTACTGAAAATTATTAAACTGAAAAACAATCTTGCATAAGTGGAAACGAGACTACAAAGCCAAACCGAGATGAGCCGAATCTCGTATACCCTCAAAATGGCGGTTGGTTGTCTTATTTTTTATTTTATTTTCTCTTGCCTGGTTGGATAGTAGCACTGCCAGAAGGGAGAACGGTTAGCGAGTACTCATCAAGGAACGCATCGAGGTTACTCTAGCTTATCCGGCAATGGCGGTTCTACTACAAAATACTCCTCTTTATTCTCGTCTTCATGTATGTCATCACCAGCCACCGGAATTTGATGACCTTATGTTGTTATTTTTGTGTACATCACATACAACGTTCATATGCACATATATTACTTTCATGATCCCCTGATTTTATAAATGTGTATGTTATAGCCAATTTTATTAGTGTGCATCATTGTTTGGTCATTTTAGGGAGGTTTTGAGTGTTTTTAAGGGATTCGTGTTGAATAAGTATTATTTTAAATAGTATATATATATATATATATTATAACTGCATACTAAAACATAAATTTTTCCAACACACAGTTGTTGTAATGAAAAGATAATGTAGACAAATAACTTTGTAGCTTCTTTGGTTGTTTGGTTGTAAAATACACTTTCCTGGTGAAAACTGCAATTAAACTGGAAAGAATTGGGTTGGGAATGTTAGCTATTACTTCTGAAGAAGATATTAATTTTGTTAGTCAATATTATACTCAGAAGATTGCAAGAGTTTATTTGGTAAAATCTAATCAGTGATTTTTTTGTTTCCATTTGTAAAGTGCGTTTTTGATATAGTCGTGTGCTTTATTGTGAGTTTTTGTTTTTGTTTTGTTATTGTTGTTTTTTAGTATTTATATTTCATTTTTACGTCATTTTTTGAAAGTTTGTAGGTCATCAAAATTCTGTCCCTGGTCATCACCATGTATATCTTGGTTGACTGATTCAAAAATGTCTGAATCTATCAATGACCTGGTAACAGTAACTTCTTTGTAAAAATCTTTCAAAATCTTCAACTGAAACATTGTCGGAATTATAATGGCTCACAACTTAATTCTATTCTACTTCCATGTTGTCGTTTGAGACCGGCTCTGGTTCATTTCAATGTTTTCTTAAGTTTGTATGGAAAATCCACATGTTTTAAAACCAGTTACAAGGAATTATATAATACGCCATGCAATTGTCTATGAACAAAATAATTTTACGCTTTTCTTTTTTTTATTTGCTTGTCAGTCTTGATTAGCCACCATGCAAATAGTTCAGTGTCCATTCATGCTTCTTATTGGCGATGTATTTTGTAGGAAATAAATTGCAACCCACAAAACATCGTGACTTTTTTGATTTTCCTGTAAATAAAGGCTTGAATTTTTTGATCATTGTAATATTTGCTGCTAATAAAAGGGTGACTCGTATCTGGCTGTGCTTGCATTCATGACATTTTTCCTTTTTGAACGGCAACATTTTGTCAGGAAGGCATTTGTAAAGAAATACCGTCTCATCCGCATTAAACACATTGTGAGGTCTATAATATTTCAACAGTCTTTCCCAATTCATTTTTCCACTCACCGCAAACTTCATCATTCACACTGGCACTTTTACCACACAGTTTTCTAAAAAAACAAAATGATTTTTTTTTATTTGTCCAGCCACCCAATTCTAGCCCTAAGATTTTCATTACCCAACGATTTAGCAAAATCCTCGGTTTTTTCTTTTAATGTTGGTCCTATGCTGACATTGCTCTCCATGCATTGCTTAAACCATTTTAATAATCATTTTTCGATGTCAGGAAACCCAGCAGCTCTTTTTCTCTTACGATCCAAGCTATTTGAAGGATCTTAAGCGGTGTGCTACTGGGATCGCAGCAAATATCTACAAGCGTGAGTTAATTAAATATTTACTATGGGCCTATAACTATTGAAATTATAATACAATGCTACCTTTCTGTCTAAATTTGTTTAGTTTACTGCACAAATAAGTGTCATCTGACATATTTACACGAACACAATTTTTTTAAATGATTATTATAATTGACTACGATAAACTAATAATAGTTTATATTCTCTATCTGCATATTTATAAAGTTTGTATTTTATAAAATAAAAATATATTAAATATAACTGCATGTAAGCAATTTTTTTACAATAAATAGTTATTATTTCTATTTCTCATTTGATCTAAAACCGCTCAAAAACAAACACTAGAGAATAAGAAAAACTGTTTTAAGTACCAGTGATTTAAGACAGTGGTTTAAAACGATCTAAATCAATACATGTGGTTCTTTTTAGCATAAAATAACTTCTTGTATGATAAATAATTATCAGGTGCCCGAAAAAATGAAACACTTGCTCGTTGGTCATTGACGTGGAAATGTAAATAACGTTTAAATTCTTAATAATAAGTCGGTGGTGTCTCAGAGATAAAGGAGATGCGGCTATTATGGAATAGTCGGGAAATATGAAATACCATTGTTTCTCATATGTTAAGAATCACTATTTATCGTTAACTATTTCAAATATTACATAAAACTATTTCTAGCAGCTAGTGACTTCGACAGATCAACTGATTGTTTTGTGAGAGACGAATGTTTGTTTTGGTTGTCACAAAAACTTTTGCAGGCTAGTGTTTATCATGCTATATTTCTTTACTCTACTGTTCTTATTAATTCTAATCAAATCTTTAGGTTAAGGCTCACTCATGCTTATCTTTGAGTTAAAATATTATTTTACTGTAATTTTATTATAACTTAAAAAGAAATATTGTTTTAAAAAATGGTGAGTCGGGCCATAAGGAATACTATTCCATAATGCCCCTACATTTTTCAAGTATTTGGCAAGTTATTTATCTTGTCAACGTAAGCTTAAAAACATTTTTCCTAACACCTAAGAAATCTATTAAGAGAACAATGTAGTCTATTAAATTTAATAATTTATTATCAATATTGATTTATTAATTAGTTATTTTTACTATAGTGTATTATTTCAATGATTCGTTATTGATACTATTTTATTGTTTTACACATAATATTTGCATGTTTTTTTACACTTTCTTATGAACCATTTTTTAGTTTAAGTAAATAGAATTATTTTTTATATAATATATCTAGTATTCCATATTGCCCTTATTTGTTCCACATCTCTTTAAAGTGTTCCTACAGGTCATTCAAAGCTATACATTTTGCTTAAAGCACTAAAAATAGATAAAAATATATTATTTATAAGTTTAATATGGAACTCGACGACAAAATGTAAAAATACACTTTGATATTATTGAAAAAGTAAATGGTATTCCATACTACCCGCACTACAAACCGGTGGTGTATCATTAGCAGCTTAAGCTTAATTAATATATGTACTGGTTTAGTTTAGTTAGTAAGTCATGTCCCGGCATAATCGGTGTGCAGGCTAATAACCCTTGTAAATAAAAAAAAACGCTTTTACTGACTCCCATCTGACGTCAAATGGCGCAACTGGTCCTTACATTGGGCAGCTATTGCGTGCGTGCGTGCGGCTGGTAGGGAAAACCAACATACGTATTACTGAGGCACACACTCACGCACTTGGGACTGTTGCGACGCACGCACCTTTAGCGGAGACACGCGAAGCCGCTGAGAGACTGACGTCCTTCGAAACTCGGATAAGTTGAGAGTGATAGGGAGTATTTATTATTAATGTTGTTGCTATTGTTGTTATTTGCACTACATATTACTATTCGTTCGGGGTACACGCATATGTACTAATTACGTTAATGTGATAATAATTAGGAAGGTTGCATTTAGAGGAAGTGTACACGCATTTGCATGTAGGATGGAAAAACATTTATGAAAAATTACCCTCCTTAGACCATATTTCAAAAAATGATCAAATAATGACATATGTAAAACGTTTCCACAACCAGGAAATCATAAAAAGAATTTGTGTATCGTGGGTATTTTATATGATGTACCAAAATAAAGACAACATATTATAATATATGGGCCATGGTTATGACAAACATTCAAGAACTGTTGAGACTATAATGTTTGCAAAAATTAATGTAGGCCAATATACTGAGGCACTATTTTAATTATTCTGAACAAAAAAGTGTTTTTTAATTGACGTCCCCTTTTATAAAGACTAACCTATCTTAAAGGAGCCGACTTCAACCCCATCTGGTTATGAGTAGTGTTGGTGGCGTGTCTGGTTACCGAGGTAATATTCCCAAGTTCGATTCCCGGCATGGCCGAGAATTTATCATTGATTATAATATGGTTTTACACTTTCATATTGATAAATTAACGGCCGGGGACTGGATGCTATTATTAGCACCGCGTCTTACTACCCGTTCGGGTTATACGCCCTTATGCTAATGTGTAATGGTAGGGTGATTGTGAAATGAAATGAAGGACCTACAGTTTAACGTGGGATCCGAACCACGGTGGAGACCTGGCATTCCTCACATTCACAAGATGTCTTGTCAGAGGTGAAGAAGGGTTTGGTAATCAGATAAATCTGTGCCGGGACCGAGGATTGAACCCCGGCCGCCAGCACATAAGTCTGACACCTTACCCCTAGACCACCAGGTCACCGACTGGATGCTGTGCCTGTCCTAGTCATAAGATAGATTATAAGTCAAATTAAGCTACGGCAGTTCTAGCAAGCCGATATTGGGACAATAAATGGCTTGAATAAAAAAACTCACTCGGGCTACAGGCTGGAAACAGAAATGGATGTAAAGTAAAGTTTACGACCCCACTCTCTACTTAACTCGATTGTAGGTCTACAGTAAAGAAAACCTCGTTTAACCCCCCTTCCCCTCCTATCCTCCTTATTCCTCCACCGCCTGCCTCACTCTAAACAAATGAGCCTTCTCTTTATACTCTTTTTAATGTCGGCGGCACTCTTGCATATATAATATTTTCCACTTTGAAATTTTTATTTTTACTATTTCACTATTTACTCAACATTATTACTTTTTTTCCTTCTCCTTCTACTCGACTGTATAAACAGTTTAACAACATGCAAATATTCAGTCGAGTTTATTGATAGGAAAATATTGGACTTTAAATGAAATGTGTAATTTTTATATTATTATATGTGTTTGCTATATTTATATGTTAACTTTTTTTTTTTGCATTATGATGGCATTATAGTAGTGTGCCAACGCTTTGCTATAGTAGGTTTCTGGTAGAAAGAACATTTAAAAGATTTAAAAAACTATTTTTGCTGGTTTTTTTGCACCTTATTTTATTATCCGTTCGGGTTTTCGAATATGTACTAATTACGCTAATGTGTTAGAGACTAGGAAGGTTAAATTTAGAGGAGGTGTACCAGTATTTTCGTGGCGAGAGAGAGGTAAATAATTTAGTAAAAACCACCATCAGTATACATCCGAACAGGATCTCCTCATCATCAGCAAATATTCAATTGCGAGAGTGACACCTTAAACCATTCGGCCACTGAAGTGGTATTTTTTTGCTCTTAGCGATGATACAATTTTAGCGTTTTTATAAGTAGTATAGGTATTGTATTTATAATATCAATAAAAAGTTACAGTTTCAGATCCAATAACTTGAAGTATAAATATATTTTAAAATATTTATTTACTTTTATAACCGTCAAAAAAGTTCCTTCCTCTCTTAATTGGACTATATCATCGGCTTACCATTGGAAGAACTTTAACATTTCACCAGCTTCAGTGGCCGAACGGTCTAACTAGTCACTCTCTTACTATATGGTGATGAGGGGTTCGAATCCCGGGTGAGTATACTGAAAGGGTTTTTTCCTAAATTGTTTCCAAATCTCCTTACACGAAAATGCGGGAAGTTTATCACTAAAATGATCCCTTCCTTATGATCAAATAGGCCTATGCGTATAACCTGAACAGGTAGTAAGACGTGGTAATACAATAGTACATGCTTCCTCATAAAACTTAGTCTATTGTATTCTGAAAATTGAAAAATAACATCTGGACACGGGAATTGAACCCGGGACTTTTGGATTAGCATACCAATGCTCTTACCACTGAGCTATCCAGGATTTGTCCCATGCTGAGGGTCATTCTCAACTCATATTTTAAGGCAGAGTCTATGATGGACTTCCGGAAATTGTCTGTTACAAATGAGTGATTTTATTAAGATCACGATCTATCAGATAACGCAGCCACCTTCGACTCGGTAGTTGGCTTTTCGCTGCCACGTGTACAATTATTATAGTTGTAAGGGATCGCATATTTAATAAACAAATAGCCTTGGCTATTTTATTCTTAGTCTATTGTGGTTTGTAGCCGAATTTTCAATTATTAGTTATCGGTACGCTACCCCTTAATCCTTTTTTCCCATTTTTTAATAAAACAATGAAAACATTCTTTATAATATAGATTATAAATTTGGCAAGAAATACTTTATCAATTTTTTTAATTACAAATTTTCAAAAAATAGCCTTTAGTTCAGTAAACTATCATCAAACCATTTTTTTTTAAGAAAACGAACATACTTTCTGATTTATAATTTACATTCTCAAATACTCATTTTAAACAGGCTTATAAACTAACTTACACTTAGAACAAACACAATATTCAGCCCCTGGCCGTTTCTTCATAACTATGAAAGGGTAAACCCACATTTCACCAAATATCCATTTTTCGGCCATGCTAGGAATAGAACCTGGGTTATTATCTCAGTAGAAATACACGTTACCGACTGAGCTAAGGTGTTGGAGCACAGACATATACACAGGCAGACATGGGGACAGACATGGGGACGGACATATTGTATGATCCCCCTTTTTTTGCGTTCAAGTCCACATAAAACGTTAAGATTCATCATAAACTAGAAGCCAACATTTTTCCCAATTACAATACTTTCTTTGTAAGGGAAAGTAAAGAAAAGATGGTAATATATATATATATATATATATATCCTGTTGTAAATTTTGACTTTTTTATAGCGCCACGTCTTACTTCCCGTTCGGGTTACATGCTTATGTACTAATTACACCAATGGATTAAGGGCTGAGTAAGTTTATATTTAGAGGAAGTGTACCCGCATTTGTGTGGAGGGAGAGTGAAAACCCATTTTTGGGGAAACCACCATATGTAACCTATACAATGGCTCTCGCAAGACCTGTCTCCAGGAGAGGCAATGGGGCTCGGGGGTATAGAATAACCCTCAGTATTGCGGGGCGTTCGGGAAAATGTTTTAAATTGAAGCATCTAAAGAAGCTTTTTAAAGCAATTATTGTATCCTGAAATTAAGATACAACATAATAAAAAGGTTTCTAATTTATCCGAATTCGTGATAGCTATACAATCTCAGTGGCCACCTTACTCCGCCCTGCTGGCGCCCTTGTCCAGTATACCCGACCGAGATTCAAACCTTGGTCTCCCCGTCATCAGCAGTCTAGTCTACTGCGAGAGTGACACTTCAGACTATGTAGCCACCGAAGTGGTTTGGACATAGTTTCCCGATGAAAGTGATGACGTCAGAATCGATGTTGAAAAGTACAGGCTGCGTGTTTACAAATGCTCGGATGTATTTAATACACGATAGTCCCCGCCATGCCGTGCCCTTCAATCAGAAGGTAAGGTAACCCCCAACTGGCCCCAGGGGAGATAGGGGGTCTAAGGGTTATATAACCAAAAGGAGGGAGGGGAGGGCTCGCTGAATTACCGGTAATCGCACTAATGGAGACTGCACTCCAGATATTAAATAAACATTTGAGGGTCGAGAGTGTGGTAACATCTGGACAAATATTTTTGTTTTTCTTATTGTTTTCTCATTTAGAGGAAGTAGGCTATAATAATCGAGAGAATGTTTAACCTCAAGATTATGATAGATTTTTCTTCAGGTTTTATGCGGTTACTGAACCCCAATAAATGCTACGACATAATCACACAATCCACTACTTACTAATATTAAGGTGGGATTGTAAGGTACACGAGAAAATCCAGGGTTTTTACACTTTTTATATCAAAATATTTTAGCGTCAAAATAAATCAAATAGTTATCCAGTAGAAACAGATAGTTTAATTTTCTTTACATCTACAATTTGTTGAAAATTTGTCAAGGGGTGTCCTGGAATTTAATGACAATCTTTTCTCTTAATTTAAAAAGTTTACCATCTAATGCCGCTACGCTCATGACAGATATTCAAGAACTATTGATATCAACATGCTAAGAAAATTAAACTCTATATGTTTGTACTGGCCCTATATTTGATTTATTTTGGACTAAACAAGTTTCGCTATAAAAACTGTCAAAACACTACTGACCTTTTCTCGGGTTCCCTACATTCCCACCTTAACCTTGATTTTTTTTATAAATGGCATCATTGTATGACCGCTACAAGATCTACTTTCATGTATCCAAATACCAAACTATATTAGTTTATGTAAGACCATAATGTTGAGCAGCTGTCACTTTTGTAAGACAAAACTTTCATAACAAACAGTTTTATTTAAACGTTATTTTACATTATTGAAAAATTAAATTATTAGAATAGCCGCTTGGATTTTTTGCGAGTGAAGAGGGAAATCGATTCTGTAGTTCAAATAAAAACGATTAACAAAATAAAGATTCTAAAAGGTGGCCTTCACTTCATAACAAAACAAAAATGGTGAACTGAACAATAGAAGCACAGTTGATGACGTATGTTTGTGTTTGTATTTACAGATTAAAATATTTTCATTTTTAAACTAGTATTTTGTACGTATTTTTCTCCAAGCTATAAAAACATTTATTTATGCTACTATTTATGTTGGTCAGTTGATAAAAGTGTGAATATAGTAATTTTTATTTAATTATTTCATGCACTACAATATCTTTCGTTGCTACAGCTGCGAAACAAAGAACATTATAGTATTATGATCTTATTACTATTTTTTGTTTTTCCAACTAGCCATGAAAAAGCCAACTATGCCGTGATCATTAAAGAAAGTATTATCAAAATCTTTTGATAACGCTTTAGATTCACTATTATATTGCTCTAAGAAGTAAATAAAAATCATTTCTACAAGGGCTGGCATTAGGGGCTTTCAATAATTGTTTGCATTGATTTTTTTTTAGATGTTCCTAAAGGATATTCATAATAAGATTTAAATATAGTCTAATAAAGTTTGGGACCAAATTTTGAAAAACTAGTTTTCAGTAAACTATCCTTAAATTATTTTTCCTCAGAAAAACTAAAAGAATTTCTTTTTTGGTTAAATGAAACTCTCTTTATAGGCTATATACATTTTTAACAAATTTGTAAAATGATTTTAATTTTAATTTTAAATAATTAAAGCATGTTTATCAATAAACTATTCTCTAAATGATTAATCACGTTTATCAATAAAACATTTCCTAGATACACATATTTAACTAAATCGTAAAAAGCCATTTTCGAAATATTTAGAAAATAAAAATATCAGATTTTAGTAGCCTACGTTTAAATGAGGTTTCCTCCAAAACACAAATATGAAATTTTAGTAATAATGTCGAACTTATGCCAGGTATATCCATTTTTATCAAAAATATTTGAGTCATTTTTGAAAGTTTTTTTTACCAAAACTAAACTACCCTTAATTTTTATAGCTTGAATTAAAATAAATATTATTATTGAGGTGTGACCATTTACCATGTACTATCAAAATATCAATCTTGAAAAGAATCCGTCAAACCATTTTGGCTATAATCCAAGGTGTAAGAAGTACTATTTTTGAGTTAGGGGGCATTTTAAACGTCAAGTCCATCCATGATCTTGATGCCAATAATTTTCCTGGTATAATAGTTTCTTTATGTATAAAGTTAAAAAAAATTGGTACAATGCACCCCACCGACTTTCTCGCG
This sequence comes from Timema poppense, assembly GCA_902141375.1. NCBI lineage: Eukaryota > Metazoa > Arthropoda > Insecta > Phasmatodea > Timematidae > Timema > Timema poppense. The sequence continues at coordinate 95,589 of CABFOV010001214.1, forward strand.
CCTTTTTTACCTAAACTATATTCATAGCTTGTAAGATATGAAAAACAAAATAATATACATTATTATAAGACATAATGGGAATAAAAGAACATCGCATTTCACCAAAGAACACACACGAAATCACTTGTATAGAAACATTATATTTGGTTTATGTATTTTCAACCAACCATTTACCAAATCTCTTTTTAAAATATTATGTTAGCCTATAGCTCAGAAAATATTGGTTTAATAAAATATTCTTTAATATAAGAGTTGGTTACTTTTAAGAGNCTTCCTTCTCTATACTGGATGACTTGTCTCTGACGTATTCGTGTAAGCTCCACCTCCCTCGCACGCGCACGGGCTGCGAAACTTCAGAAATGGCATAGAGCCTTCGGATGCTATCCTCTTAAGAGACCTACAACTCTAAACGTTTATGTTGTTTTTCCTTAAACCTCTTAGGAGAAATGTTTGTACAACAATTATCTATATCCATTTTAGACTCAATATTCAATATTTACATTTTATATTGGTCAAAATTTATAAATGAGGAATTTAATAGCAATGCGATGGCATGAAGATTTGCAACACCTAATAAAATGTCGAAAATTTTAACCTGAAGTTGAAATTTTAATACGAGGTGTTGACCTTTGGGGACCCAATATCGATATTTTGTATTGGTCCAAATATACAAATGAAGATGTTAATTCTTTAAAAATAAAATTATAAAATTTAAAACCATGAGTCAAAAAATGTTTTACGTATGTATAGCGCAATTTTTTTTTCGGGTTCACTAGTGTATATTATATTAGGAATTTTGAATAAAAGACTCAATATTTTAAACAATATAGTAAGAAAGTTCTTGCGGAGTTCCGTACCATTTATTTCGTTTCAGAGTGTTATACATGAAACGTTTACATCCATAAAAATCTAGAGCTCAGTTTTGGTAGGTTTTTTTAAATTTATATTTTTACGATCACAATACCTCCGTTCTCCGTGGGGCCGCGATAAAGTCAAAAGAGAATCAATCCTTTCATTTTAAAGCAATACTTTTCCTCTTTTAATTCCATTTACCAAACAACTTGATGTCCCCGTTGTTGTTGTTGTTGTGTTTTTGTTTTCGTTTTAGCACGCAATCGTCTTGCGATCAGGTATGTAGGCCAACAGTCACGCAACTAGACAGGCCCATGCAGTAGCTGGCACTTCATCTCAATAATTGCAATCAATACGGCATTTAGGTCGGATATTGCTTACCTAACGGAGAGTAAGCAGAACCCTTTGCTTACGTAACCTCCGTGATGACGTGGACAGTCCACAGATTGATCTATATTAGCATTTCGTTAAGAAGAAACTTTACAAAATACACACATATTTTATTTTTTGCAATTGATATTGATAAAATATGAAGAATTTAAGTGAAAGGGGGAAAAACTCACATTAAGCCCCTTTTCCAGGACAGCTATTTTCATATTTCCCCATAAGGACCTCAGAAAATACTTTTTTTTTAATATGACAGAGACCTCTTTTAACCATAATATAAAGTGCCTTAGAAAGGTATCATGATTGTCCAATAGATGGAAGCACTAACTCTATTAGAAATAACCTGGATTTTCCTCCTTTTCCCTGAATTCTTCATATTACAATAATACTTGTGTTCAACACCTTAAGTCAGTCTGAAGAGTATCTATCTGCTTACTAAGCTAAGTGTCCCAGGCTATTTCCCTGGCGTTGATGAAACATTTATTGTTGATAAAATTGAAGCACCTCCATTCACTGCTGGGTATTGTATCTGTTTTAGCTCAAGTCACGTACTGATATAATTTGTTGGCTTAGAACGTAAACGTTAAATGCCTCAAATAGAAAAAGTTAGTAAGCTTATATATTAGTGTTATTTTACAGGTATTGATTTATCACTGCGTTTTGCTGCTTGTTCAGGCTATACGCATAATTATATGATAATTACTCTAATGGGGTAGTGATAAGAAAGGAAAAGTATTGAAGGTGATCTACCCGAATTAGCGTGGAAGGAGAGTGGGAAACCATTTAGGAGAAATGAGGCGAATGAATTGTATCTATAACTGGAGGATTTTTAAGTTTTAACATAAGAAAGAGAAAGTTTAATTTTCCTCGCATGGTGATATCAACAGTTGTTGAATATCTGTCATGAGCATAGTGGCATTAGATGACATACTTTTTAAATGAAGAGAAAAGAGGTCATTAAATTCCAGGACATCTATGACAGGTATTCAACAACTGGTCACGGGACATTTGGCTTAGGGTGTCCACTGAGCTATCCAAGTTTCGTCCCATGCAAAGACTCACTCTTCACTCATAGTCAGGCGTGGATTCAGGAGGGGGGGGGGGGAGGGGGATGTCAAAGGATCAGTTGGCCCCCTTATGAAAGTTAGAAAACTAATACAAAAAAACAAAATTAAACTCAAATTTTAGAAAGGAAATACAACACAGATAGATTATATAAAATTTTGAACTTTTTACGTGCATACACCTCTTAATCAGGGTCCACATGTGCGTTATTTGTCCACGTTTATTCAATTTTTGATATGACTCACGCAAGTGTAGAAAAAATATTCGTTTTCATGTTCGAATATTTGTCTTGCATAGCGAGTAACGAAAAGTGTTCCGCATAGAGACGATAGACTATCACACATCAAAGAAGACTAATAATTGCCTGAGAGCAGTTCATCCCTGAATACCGAATATAGAGTATGTGTGGACAGCAGGAGTGGTGGAACTGTGGGGGATTCTGACCCCCTGGAATAAAACCCCACCAGATTTATTTCAAATCCTCTGATATTATCTAATATGAAGCTGAAAGATGGCCTAACACCAAATGACTTCTAGATGTATTCTATTGTTAAAAATTTGGCGGAAAAGACCGCTTAAAATAATTAAGACTAGAGGCATATAACAGGCAGAAAAAGTCAAAGGAGGAGAGCTCTAAATATCTTTCAGGGTTATTCAAATTTCAAAAATGTCTAAAGGAGGACAACTCCAAATAGCTTCTAGATGCATATCATTTTGAAGAATTTTTAGGAGAGAACCACCTCAAATAGCCTATTTTCCGAAATAATTCAATTTTCAAAATTTTGTTGGTGGAATACCACTTCAAAGATTATTTTATAAAGGTATATAATTATCGTCAAAAATTAAGGTGTGGATCACTCTAAATAGCTACGAGGGTCATCCAAATTTCAAAAATTTCTTGTTGAGAAACACTTGAAGTGGTTTATAAAAGAATCTAATTTAAAAAAAAAAATCAAGGGGATGACTTCTCATAGCTTCTAGAGTGAACCGTTTTTCAAAAAATTGTTGAAGGAGGGTCACTTCAAATAGTTTTTAAAAACTATCTGATTAAAAAAAATAGGATATTATAAGCACGGTTTAAAACATACATTTGAATGAGAGTCTATTAAATGGCTCTAAACAGAAATCTAACATTGTTTGTAAGTAACTATATTATTTATAATTATGAGCCCCCGCTATGAAAATGATCGGGATCCACTACTGCTCATAGTTAAAGGCTGAGTCTGTGATGGACGTGTGTAAATCGTTAGTTACATATGACCTACCAATATTATTAGATACGACAGTCATATGCTACTCTGAAAAGCTGCTATGCTGCCAAGTATACAATAAAATATTGTAATTAAAGCAAGTTTCACTGAATATCAACACTCGGTCTACAGATAGTCGTAATATTTATAAATCAATGATTGATTGATTTATAAATACTAATTTAGATTAGTTGAAGAAGAGCCCAGGGTCCTGTGTTCGGTTCCCATGTCTAGGTGTCGTTTTTCAACAAATTCACACCAGACTAGAGTAATGATTATTTGGTTCTCGGTCTTAACAAGGATGTTTTAAAATAAACAAACCAATATAAAACTTACATCTCCACTATAACTATAAAACATTTACTGAATTTATAATTTAATCTATTTAGCGCTCTATTTTCATTTGTTGTTCTTGCTTTGTAGCCGATTTTCCATTTACCAAAATAAAGTAGACCTAATGTATAGAAAAGATTTTTAAAATGTATTTCTTGTTCAATTTTAACTGCCCCCCTCCACCCCCGTACAATTATTGTATTCCTATCTTACATCACAATCATAAATTGTTATTAATATTAGCACCACGTCTTACTACCCGTTCGGGTTATACGCACTTATGCTAATGTGTAATGGTAGTGTGATTGTGAGAAGAAATGGAGGACCTACAGTTTAACGTGGAATCCGAACCACGGTGGAGGCCTGGCATTCCTCACATTCACAAGATGTGATTAATACACGTCTTGTCAGAGGTAAAGGAAGGATTTGGCAATCAGATATATGTGTAGGGACCGAGGATTGAACCCCAGACCCCCAACACAAAAGTCACCTTACCCCTAGACCGCCAGGTCACCTCATAATCATAAAATGGGCAGATTCTATTAAAACAAAGTCAATCCGGCTTTTCAGTTATCTGGCCCGGAATGTCGCCACTTTAGATCGGACAGTCGTGACTCCAGTGTAATTGAAATGTGGTCCCTTGCGTACGGACAGTTACAGTAATTAAAATAATTTGCAACCTGTGCGTTTGATATTCGGGGTACATCCTATCTTGACTTGCCATGACGTCACAGCTAGGCAACGTCCATAAGGAATATAAAGATACACGGAGAATGAAGATGAGGCTCTTTTTATCCGGAGATGCTGCGGTGTAGAGAGAAAATGTGTCCATGTGATAGCTACAGGTATAAAAACCACCCTTCCCCCCTCCCTTCCCCAAAGTCCGGAATGTTGCGGTGGTTGTCGGCAGGTGGGTCGCCTCTCAAACAACTCCGAGAGGAGGTGTCGGGAGTGGGCGTGGCATACCCTCTCTAATTGAGGTCCGCTGTTTGGATAATGGGCCAGCAAATCGTCCGCTTGACCCCCTCGGGGCCTTCGACAGACTCCTGAATTAATGCATGAGAGTTCTTATCCTCTTCCTTTTCTTCTCTCTCTCCCCCCTCCCCCCTTCCTCCTTTCAGGTCTCTTTCGTTCTGGAAACAAAACAAAACAAAACATACATGCATATACAAAAAATACTATAGCTATACCCTATCTACCCCTCTTACCCCAAACCGTTCCCCACTCACACAGATCCATTTTTTCCCCCCAGAAAGGTAATAATTAATGTAGACAAGATTCGAGATTCAGTGTTGCCACCTGCTTCATTTAACAGCTAAGACATTGATAATGTCGTGCTAAAAGGAGCTATAAAATCCGCTTAGGTGTTTGTCATGGTCGAAAGAGTCACTCTCGCAACAGACTGGACTATCGATAACAGGGAGATAAGGGTTTGAGTCCCAGTCGGGTGCACTGAGGGTGATTTTTCCTAAATGATTTTATCACTCTCCTTCCACGCAGATGTTGGTACACTTCTTCAAACTTTAATCGTACTCATCCCTGACACATTAGCGTAATTAATATATATAGGCTTATAACTTGATCGGGATATACCCCTCCTTGCCCCGCATCTTACTACCCAATCCCAGGTTTTCCCGCATATTTTAAACCAATGAATTAAGAGGGAGGGAGGTGTAGAATATTTTAGAAGACGTGTACCCACATTTGCGAGGAAGGATAGACTGTGAAAGAAACCATTAAGGTTTAAAAAAAATCATCCTTAGAACACTTGACATGGTACTTGAACCCCAACTTCCCCGTCATCGGCAGGCCAGTCTATTGCAAAAGTGACGCCTTTGACTATGCAGCCACTGAAGTGGGTATTATTATTATTATTATTATCATCATCATTATTATTATGTATATTATTATCATCATCATTATGTTATACTTGTCATGTAGGTTCAACAACAAATTATTTAATACGAGGGGTGGGTGGGGAACCTGTATATAAAGTACCCGTCCGAGTTTCAAACCCCGATCCACCCGGTTAATTAAACGCAAGGAAAATACCATACTAACACCAATAAGACCGCAAGACCATCGTCATAGGTGAACGCCTGTTAAGGAACCTTTTTTTGATAGGTATAAAATTTACTTTAAAGAATGTTCATAAATCCACATGTGAAGTCATGTGATATGCACTTGTCACTTTTGATAGATAGTATAAATAGGCCTACCTATGAAAAACACTAATCTATATTAATAAAAGTCAAATGGTGTCTGTACTTATGTATGTTAATCATGGCAGTCATGTATGTCATGGCAGATGTAAAAAATAGTTAGTAGCCTACTTCTCCATGATATAGAAAGCTGAAATTTGGTGAATTTGTAAATGAACTACTCAAGAGGTGCCCAGATTTTTCAAACTAGAAAATTGATCATAAATGAAAATTATAAAAATTAAAAATATGATTTATTCATTTTAATTCGTCATGTTATTTGCAATAAAAAGCAAGGAGAATCTATAACTTAATATAAATTCCAAATTCAAATCCAAATAGAAATTGCAGATAATAATACAGTGACCTGTGTTTATGGTTTGGTTGATTTGTGTTCATATTAGTTAGCAAAAAGTGTTTCTCTGGTCAGTTAAAATCTTACACCTGACGGTAAAAATATTAATTTAATTTGAGCTTATATTCACATAACCTGGATTTGTTTTCATATAAACCGATTACTACTCCAATTAAAAAGACGACTAGCACTGCAGAATAACAAATGACATAACCTAATAAATAAAACTGTAGGTGACTTGGCGGTCTAGGGGTAAGGTGCCAGACTTCTGGGCTGGCGGCCGGGGTTCAATCCTCAGTCCCGGCATAGATTTATCTGATTACCAAACTCTTCCTTCACCTCTGATAAGACATCTTGTGTATGTGGGGAATGCCAGGCCTCCACCGTGGTTCGGATTCCACGTTAAGCTGTAGGTCCTCCATTTCATCTCACAATCACCCTACCATTACACATTAGCGTAAGTGCGTACAACCCGAACGGGTAGTAAGACGCGGTGCTAATAATAATAATATAAATAAAACTAATGCTTAATGTGGTTGGTTTTTGTGTGTATAATATTTGACATGTTAACGCTAGAACACGAAAACTTAAAAGGAGATTTTTTAAAACCCTGTGTTTTACAAACCGTTTGGGTTTTTTATATATATTTTTATTTGAAGGAACTACAACAGTTATTGGCTAGGAAATCAACTTACAATTACAGTAGCTCACTGTATTAATAAAGAATCACATTTGCATCATAACTAAAAAATATAAAATAAAACATAAAAAGGCCATTTAGTGTGGTTTTCGAAAGTAATTTAGTAATTTGTTTTTGAAGACAGCCTGTGTACTGTCAAATAGACCTATAAAATTGTCACTGTTGCTTATTAAATTGTATGCATAAGGCATGCGAGACAAAGACGAGTTGTACATGTAATTAGTAGATTTTCCATCACAGAAGAATGTATTAGTGTTTCTTGTCAGTTTCGTTGGCGGTAAAATTATTATTATTACCACCGCGTCTTACTACCCGTTCGGGTTATACGCACTTACGCTAATGTGTAGTGGTAGGGTGATTGTGAGATTAAATGGAGGACCTACAGTTTAACGTGGAATCCGAACCACGGTGGAGGCCTGGCATTCCCCACTTTCATAAGATGTCTTGTCAGAGGTGAAGGAAGGGTTTGGTAATCAGATAAATCTATGCCGGGACCGAGGATTGATTGGCGGTAAAAGTTTAATGTGTTCCAGTAGGTCATCACAGTGTATATCTCCATTTATAAGTTTGTGAAGAAAGTATGTTTGTTGGGTTTCTAGATTTATAAAAGTAATAGAATTTGGATTATTATAGGAAAACGATTTAATAAACTTGTATTATACTTTTTTAAGCAACTGAAAGTACTTTTTATAGTGTGGAGACCAAATAATAGAAACAAATTCCAAGTTGCTTCTAATTAGAGAATAATAGAGGAAAAGTTTTTACCTAGTGTTAGTAAAGTCTTTAGTGTTTCTTTTGGCGGACCCTAAGAATTTAAATTATTTTGTAACAGTCATATTTATATGTGTAGAGAAAGTCAGTCTAGAGTCTAGACTCTAGAGTAATACCTATATCTTTAATAGTAAATAATGGTCAGATAAGATATAGTCAAATCCAATAGCATTCTGTTTCTGTGAAAAAGTCATTTTTATACACTTTTTCAGGATACGGGCGAGATCGTTAGCGCTACACAATTCTGTAATGTTGTCCAAGTGAGATTGTAAAAAGTTGCAGTCACTTAGTGAGTCAATTGAACGGTAAGATATATATATATATTTGTACTAATTATGCTTATGTGCTAGGGATGAGTAAGGAGTCTATATAGTGAGAGTGATTCTTTAGAGTTTAGACCATGATATCACCTCAGCTGTTCTCAGGTTGTCGTTGGCATTGGAATGCATTGAACATGTGTCTACAGTAGCCCGTGGCTTCTTTGGTGCTGAGTGACAGCTGTTAAACACATGTTTTTGCAGATCATATGTATCGGCGTAGGGATACATAATTTGGTCTGGTATCTTTTCAAAGCCGTCAGCTGTCAGTCAGCACCAAAGAAGCCATGGGGCTAATTGTAGTTAATTTTTATTAGATAAGCCCGCATTGATGGGCACATGGATTAAACCTTGGGCTCATCTACTTTGGTTTTACGATGTCGAGGAGATCAGGGTTTGAATCCGGATTGGTTGTAGGCCTACTGAGAGATATTTAACCCTAAGTTAGGGCACTACGGCCACAGGACTACTTAATTTGATATGACCGGACTATGTGAATATGCGCCACAGCGAACAGACTTGAGTTGACTGTGTGGTCTGAAACATCTTGGTTTATTCTGCATTTCTCTCAGCATATATATGAATTCCGGGCAACATTTATTGGATTTAAGTTCTAAATCCGAGTCATATGAAGAATTTTTGGATTGCTGTGTGTTAGTGCTATCGAAAAGGAAGAGATTATATCAATGATATTAGAACGGTTTATAAAATCGAATTTATTATTCGAGAACTTATTTTTAATAAGAATATATAGGCACTTTAAATAGAATGGTAAATACTTTAAAATTGTACTTTAAATAAAACTTTACATAGGAAATTGGTAGACGTACAGTATGTAAACAACTGCTCACTTGCTGGAGATAGTGTTGTTAAGAGAG
>CABFOV010001214.1:104841-128762 GCA_902141375.1 Timema poppense
GGGGGGCGGAGGGGGGTACACACAGACTCAAGTTAGTTTTCCAATTGGGACCGTACACGACCTCACCCTGCTCAGCAGATTATGTCGAGTCCAGTCGAGTCTGGTCGCAGTGGCTCCAAGACAATAAAGAAACATTATATGGAAAATCACACCTGACTCCAGTCATGTCAAGTAAAGTCCAGTCCGGTGGCTGTGGGGCCGCACTTGTATGGTTTACCACTCTCTTTCCTCGTAAATTTGAGTATTTTTTTCTATAAGTACATCTTTCTCATGTCTAACCTACTAACGTAATTAAAATAAGTATATCCCGGACAGATAGTGGTTTGCGATGACTTTATAATACCTCGAAATTTAATAAACTAGAAAACAAAATTTATGTTATTAAATAAAACTTATAATTATTTTAGCAGCTTGCCTGAAACATAAAGAAATATTAATATTATACGAGACTATAGATGCTAATATTCATGGCTAGTCTATTAAGGACACAATTACATTAATTAGGCCCTAATAATCTAGTTAGTAATTGATCTCAGGAGCTCACACTCTTCGAAGCTGTATTTGGCTACATCTTTCAGGCCAAAAAACTTCAAAATAGAATTGTTCAAACCACTTAAATTAAATAAAAAACTCATCAAGTCATAAACTATTTTAAACACCAAGTGTTAGTCGCTTCTTCCTCTTATCGAGTAACAAGTTTAGGGGCCCGGCTCTAGTCTATATTATCATTAGGAAAAAAATTTAATGAGTTTAATATAATCAACATAATTTTCCAATACAGAAGGAATCATATTCTTTAAAAATATAAAAATGTTTGTAGAGAGATTTTTAATCTTAATAACAGCGTCTAGATAGATATGTGCGCACATCATGTAGTGTTTAGTAGGGTGTGTGTGTGTGCGCGCGCGCGCGTATGAGGGACCAGTTTCTGTGAGGGACAGGTGCCGAAGTAATTATGAGCATGTTAGGCGAACAACAAACATATGAGATACAAGGACTAACTCGTAATCCCGTTAAGATAATAATAAAAGAAGAAGTATTTTAGAGTTTACACATGAAAACCAGTTTGATTATTATCAACAACTTCTGATATTACACCTTTAAGTTGGGTCTTCTAAGAAACATCGGCACAAAGATTCGAATCGTATCTTTGCCATGTTCTGTAGTATTTCTTTAGTAAGGGGGTTCAACGTGTGCATCCCAAATTCAAGAGTTTTAAGTGTAGGCAGGTTTGGGGAGGTTGTTTTTTTAGGAAAAGAGGGGTTGAAAGATAAATTTCACTAAAAAAAACCTCAAGTTGATCGCTCCAAAAATTCCAAGAAATCGTTTAAACTATATGAATGGTATAGGGAGAAAATAGGTGAAGTCCAAATTTAGGTCTAATTGAGCTAGTGCTGACATCTGTTAGACAATCATGAGAGCTTTAAAATGCACTTGAGATTACCTACGTCCAAGGTGCTCAATCGATTGGTTAGAATTTCAAATTCAAATTACTTGTGATCAGCAGATAAATAAAACACTTTCTTTTAATATCAGTCTGTCAACTTTGAAAGGAGAACTTGATATATGTCATTCGGCCTAAGATCAAAGAATTCCCCTGTCAAAATTTAGTTAAAATTGGTTCATACATTTGCAGGTTTAGATAGTTTGTAAGTCATAGTTTCCACAAAATTATTATTATTATTATTATTATTATTATTAATAATATTATTAGCACCGCGTCTTACTACGCGTTCGGGTTATACGCACTTACGCTAATGTGTAATGTGAAATGGAGGACCTACAGTTTAACGGGGAATCCGAACCACGGTGGAGGCCTGACATTCAAAACATTCACAAGTTGTGATTAATAAACGTCTCGTCAGAGGGGAAGGAAGGGTTTGGTAATCAGATAAATCTGTAACGGGACCGAGGATTTAACCCCGGACCTCAGCACAGAAGTCCGACACCTTACCCCCTAGACCACCAGGTCACAGTTTCTACAAAAGACGGGGAGACATTAGTCTGTGGGCTATAAATCTTGACACATTATTATTTATTAAAAACAGACCATTGAAGAACTAACTTCTAAAACTCAAAGATAAATTACAATGTTTTAAGAAATCTCCAACCCACATTGGTGGCCACATGGCCTAAGGCGTCACTTTCACAATATACTAAACTGACAACGATGGGGAGATCGGGGTTCAAATCCCGGTCGAGTGGACAGAGGGTATATTTTCCAAAAATTGTTTTCTACCCGTCCTCCTCGTAAATGTGTGAACTATTCCTCGAAATTAAACCTTCGTGTTCCCTGACATAATAACACAGTTATTAGAAATGGATACAAACTAAACAGGTTGTGAACCTAGGTAATAGAGAGAAAAAAAAATACTCCCGAAGAGGCACGCACTCTAACCGCAAAGGTGTTTTCAACAGTTGGCAGCACCGCCTGTCACTTTGACTGCCCTGACTACGCCGTTGCATAATGGATGAGGAGGTAACATTCTCTAAAAAAAAACTTCTTTTGAGTTTCAGCGTGCGAAGAGGGAGGATGCCTTCCCTCCCACTCCTCTACCCCCCTCCCTCCTTTTCCTTTCTGACACAACACACCGCCGAGAGCCCAGAAATGTACTGGTCAGCGCCCGATAGACAGGCCAAATTAGTTTTTACCTCCTTCAACAGACCGCGCGCTCTCCTTCTGTTCGGAGCAAGAGTGAGCTATGTACCAAGATTAAACACATTTTATATTATCAAACAGTAGAGCAGTGACGTGTCATGGAGTGTTGTCAGGGTAAACAGAGCTTATTGGAACACTCATTGGTCAGGTATCAATGGAAATCCATTCCCATGTAAGATGTGTTGAGGACACCCTATGTATGTTGGTCAAATGGGAGACGTAGTGGATGAGAGTTGACCACTTGGGGTAAAGTGCTCACCTTAGAACCCGATGTTTGTGGGTTCAAATCCAGGTGAGGTTGACGGATTTCACTTGAGCGATAAAAATCAGTAGCACAACTTCCTTTGGGTAGGGAAGAAAAGCCGCCGGTCCCATGTCGATTGTGGCATGTAACACACCCTTGGAAGGTAGACTATGTAAAAGTACCTTTCGAGGCAAACTTGAAAGGCTCTTTCGCACTAGCTCATAGAAATTAGCGTGTGTCGATATAATCATTTGGCTCCAAAAGTGCATGTTAAATATTTCAAATAAATATAAAATAAATAAAGAGGAATAAATGGAGGTGAACATATATTACAGGTATAGTTTTTTAAAAATCTCTGCTTATCATGGAAACACTCCATGACACGACACTGCTGTAGAGTATCGATAATTCGAGTCAAACTATCAAAATACATGGATAATTCGGTAAAAAAGATCGTGCTTTTAAGTGTAAAAAGCACTTAAAATAATTTTTGTTTAATTTATTTAATATAACAATTATTTCGTTAATATCAACACAAGTGCGTACGTATTGTTAGAATTTGAATAAAAATTATTCACTGTTCTTATACTCAAGGTTTTTTCTTTTTTTAATTTCTGTGTAATCACGCATCGTTCATCCAAAGTAAAAGAATTGCACTGAATATCTCATTACCTTGAACTATACATACGCTCGAACTATCGAGTTTGTTTGGCAATGATGAAACCTTTCCAATAAACTTTAGATTAAGGTTCAAAGATGTCGTTGTCATATTAAAATTATATTTAAAATAAAAGTAGTTTGAGATATAAAAGTTAGCCTGTACATTTCAAATGTAAACTCTATTGTATCATCCAACTTATCATTTTCGATGGGGAAAATTATTATTATTATTAGCATCGCGTCTTACTCCCGTTCGGGTTATACGCACTTACGCTAATGTGTAATGGTAGGGTGATTGTGAGATGAAGTGAAGGACCTACAGTTTAACGTGGAATCCGAACCACGGTGGAGGCCTGGCATTCCTCACATTCACAAGATGTCTTGTCAGAGGTGAAGGAAGGGTTTGGTAATCAGATAAATCTTTGCCGGGACCGAGGATTGAACCCCGGCCGCCAGCACAGAAGTCTGACACCTTACCCCTAGACCACCAGGTCACCTGATGTGGAAAAGCTTTCATTCGGGGCTGGCGCAAGGTTTTATGCGCTTTAGACGAGAATTAAAATTTACGACCCAGTTGTATTCTGTATAATATAAATAAGCTGCACTCCCTGCGTGACAAATAATGATGATAATAATGGATACCATAATATCAGACGATAACAAAGAAAAATAATGAAAAATAAATAAATAAATGTAAAATAAATTGTGACCCTCCATACCTCCTTGTTCACCCCTTAATCATTGTATGCTAAAATATTTTCCCTTCGTCCCTTCCTTTCTTGTTAATATGTTAGGAAGCTTTCAATTAAATATCAAAGCGGTCTTGAATGTTATAAAACTATAAAACAATATTATATGAACCAATCTGTTCTTAAAAACATATTCTTAGTTTTAAACAAAATATTTGAATTTTATTCTTCTTATCTAGAAATAATTACTAGATTATTTAATTTAATTATCTAGTTAATTTTTAAACACACTAAGAAAAAATAAATTTTGTTGGAATGCGGCCGCCTCAAGTATTCAGTGAAATAGATAGATAGATTTGGTAAAAAAGTAATGGCTCGAACACTTTTGAATATTATATCTAGATTACGTTACTAATTACAATTATTTACTTTTAATAAATCCATAGGCCTATTGATGAATATTTTATATCAAGCATAGTCGTATGCACGGGAGGGGAGGGGGTTCTGGGGGTCTGAACCCCTACCATTGAGAAATAAATGTACACTAGATAAAACAATACCAATATAATGAGACGGAAACAAAAATTGTTCCAGTCGTAGATTCGAGCGAGAAGCGACATTTGTAAGACTACTACTTGACAAATTCTTCCCTGAAGTTTAATGTATATCTTGGTCAAGCTGGGACAAGCTGTTGGTATCGATACGTCATGAACACTGCGAATGATTGTATGATTTTTTTTGTAACTGCATTTTTTTATTGACCCAATAAAATACAAATATTTTATATTATTGCTTAATGAAACATCTCAATAATAATGTAGGTGTCACCATAACTATACTACATAAGTTATTAAGTTATTGTATTGTTAACCAGTTAATTATACCTAATTATAAGAAAAAATATTATTGAACCCTCCCCCCTTTAACAAAAATCCTTCGTACGAACCTGCTTTCACACTACTATATTGCGGGAAATGGTGAAATGTTTTTTTAAAACTGATATTAACTAAAAAATTAAAAGCGTTTTGTCGACTCCACTATTTTACGAATCCGAATCAACGATTTACCTCCTAATACCGAATTTCAAATACAAATCCGAATCTTGAAAAATTTTGAGCATAAAAGAAAATATAAATTGAATAGAATAATAGAAAATACAAATAATAATTAAATGTTAACATTATTTATAATAGTCCATTCATTATAGAATTCATACATTCTGTTAAGTGATAAATTACTGGTCTGGGGCCTGGTCGTTAAGTTCATCCTATAATTATAAATGGTTCTGACCCAGTATTAGAGCTCTAAAACAAATTTCGCTTGAAATATTTAAAAAAAAACATAATTAAGGATTTGAGTCTCGAAACAAAAATTTTTTCAGAACCTTGAATCTCAAATATTTTTAAGAATTCGAGGGATTTGAAGGACTTGAGGGTCCCATTCCTAATATTAACCTAAATTAAATCGCCAAGGGTGCAAAGGACGCATACCAACAAATATACCAATTAGGGGGAGATTGAGGTTCGAATCCCGATTGGATGTACTGGGGTGGGTGGGGGGGTTCCAAAAATTGTTTTCTACTCTCCCTTCACACAAATTCGGGTACATTTCCTCTAAATATATTCTTCCTAATCCCTAAAACAATTAGTGTAAATTAGTACATAAACGTATAATCCAAACGAGTAGTAAAGACGTGGTGCTAAAAATAATAATAAAAAGCTTCCGAAAATGTTAAGAGAAAATAAAGGGAAGGGGGGATAATATTTGTGCACACATTGACTAAGGGGGAAAAAGGAAAGGAGTCATCCCTTTTTTCTACTATCATTCTTTTTTTTTTTGTCCAGTATTTTGTTACCATGTTATTAATATTAGTATTCGTAAGAGAGGGGAGCGGTGTACCTATACTATACAGAGTACAATTTGAGTTGTATGAAACTCTTGCACTGACCACAGTTAGCGTTATATATTTATATACATGATACAAATAGCATAATGACGTAATATACCCAGAACTGTTTTGTCGATATAATGTGCGTATAGCTAAGCCATATACCCAGGAATTGATTTTATAGAAGGTGATTTTCAATTTGATCTCACCATTCTTTCCCAAGGCAAATGCTGGTGTATTTAATAACAATTCAAATTTTTCTTCATGTATCCCGAAATTAGTGACAGCAAAACGCGTTGCAAAAAAAAATAATTAATTAATAATACTACAACGGCTTAGTTGTCTAAAGCTAAACTTATCAGTTTTGTTAATTGTCAAATATAAAAAAAATACTTCGAAGTGTATTTATTTTTTAAAATGTACATGTAGTTGTAGTTTTGAAAATATTCACTTTGTGAGAAATATAATCACTCGTAAGAAATGTATGACTGTACAGATGTAATTTTAACTATGTAAAATAAAGTTCTGTGTATAGTTTCAATATTAATTGTAACGTTGAAGACTTTCATTTTGATATCGAGATAGTTTACTCTTTTCTCGCTAGGTTACACTACCTAACTAAATAAATAAGCAACGAAGACCCTGAGCAAAGTTTCAAATTATATTTTAGTTCCTAAGTTCGCTCATAGGTCGCAGTGCTTCACCACCACACGCTACATTCTACCGCTACTAGATAGCAGACCAAGTTCGGTTGAGTGAAAAAGAAATAAGTATTGGAGAAGAACAATTTTTTTCCTTGATTTGTTTTGATAATTTGAATAATACAATAGCGTAATTGTATCAGGTTTGATCACATAACGACTCACCTAATACTCACACGAAAAATGTGACCCCTTGGGCAAACAAGTGTGATTAAAAATAAACTACTCATAATTATCAATATTCAAAAAGGTTATTTACATACGTATAATTAAAGTGACTGGGGAAAAAGTAAAAGATTTATTCCTATCTATCTTTCTTTGATAAACGGTAAAATAGTAAAATAAATATAACGATTTCTTAAAATGAAATAAATGTTGAGGTATCATCATTTTTTTTAAAACAATCAGTTGTTTAAAAATAAATTTGATTTTTGCAAACGTCTTGGGACTTTTACTTATTAGTAAAAAAACATTAACAGTTCAGACCCAAGAGTTCCATCTAATTAAAATACCTCAAATCTAGCCATACCGATGTTCATTGCCAGTTTTCTAAAATTCATCTCAATATAAATTTTAATAAAATTAAATGAAAAAAACTATCTCATCTCGGCATGGATCTTAAGCCAACTTTTGATTTTTACATTTATCGAAAAAATATTCTTTATAAAACAAATACAAGTTATTTAAATAATTATCCTTTTGATCCATATATTATAAGTTTTCAAAACTCACTATTAAAATGAATGCGGGATTTTTTGAAAGTTTGAAGTATTTCAAACATTTTAATTCAAACGGAGTAGTTCATGAATATTTGTATGATAAATAAAAATGTATGTATTTTTTTGAAAAAAATAATTTATGTAAGAATAGAGAGATCAGTGAAAATTTCGTCACAAACTATAATATATAAGAAAGAGTGTACAATTGTGTTGTACCATTTATTTTACAGTAAATACCACCCATCTAGGCTAAGTTTTTTTGTGAGTACTGTATTACCTATTCCACTATATTTAAAAGTGGGGATTATTTAATAATCTACTCTTAATTTGGAAGCTAGAGTTAAAATCTAAAATAATACCACGAGGTATGACCATATAACACCTATATATCACATTTTAACCGAATCCGTCTTATAATTTCTGTTGTGGTCCCACGTACAGACTTACAGACAGAAAGAATTTGAAGGGTACAGGGGGAAAGTCACACCATACACATATTCCACGACAACAACTTTTATATCTCAAACACGTAAATATTTTATATCCAGAATTACTCTAAATATGACAGAGATCTCTTTTAACCATAATCTAAAGTGCAATAGAAAGGTCTCATGATTGTCTAACAGATGGCAGCACTAACTCAATTTCAGTTAAAAACATGATTTTCCACCTTTGTTTCTCTTTTAACCTTCATTTGTAAAACCCACTTTTATTGGTTTAGGGGCCACATAAATTTTCAAGATAATTCATAATCTCAAGGTTTATAATTTTCTCGATTACAATAACTTATTTAAATGAGAAAATAAAACAGATAAGGTGGAATAGAACGGGATGTGAGAAAAAGCAATTGTGTTTGCAGTTTTTATGGAAATATTGCTCCAGTACAAACATAGAATTTAATTTTCTTCACATGGTGATATCAAAATTTCTGGTCAAAATTTCTGTCAAGCGTGTCCTGGAATTTAATGACAACCTTTTCTCTTCTTTTAATAAGTGTCTCGTCTAATGACGCTATACTCATCACAGATATTCAACAAATGTTGTTATCAACATGTTAAGACCTCTGTGTTTGTACTGGAAAAATATTTTATTTATTGAAGTTGAAAAAAGTGGTGCCATAAAAACCGTAAAAAAGATTTACCTTTTATCGCGTTACCTTCCATCTAGAGATGTGAGACGGAATATTTTCCGTAGAAAATTTTCAATTATTGTTTCTGTAAAACAATTTAAACTGATTAAATGGAGCTATAATGTAGTTGAGATATAAATATCCTAAATGTCAACGTTTATACTTAAAATTAGTTTCTCCTGAGGTCATTATCACCAGAAACCTCATCAACCGAGCTTCGGTGGCCGCACGCTCTAACGCGCTACTCTCGCAATAGACTAGACTGCCGATGATAGGAAGATCGCTTTTCGTTACCAGTCGGTTGCACTGAGAGCGGTTTTTCCAAATAGTTTTCCACTCTCACGGGTGCAATTCTTCTGAATTCAACCTTCCTAATCCCTAACGTATTAGCGTAATTAGTACATAGGCGTACAAACCGAATGGGTAGTAAGACGCGGTGCTCAAAATAAATCATATTTCAATTTTGTATCATCAATAAGTTAATTAAAATAATTTTAAGGTTGGCCCGAGATTTGTCTCCACCCCTAACCCCCCTATCCTCTGTAGTTCCTATCTACACCTTCTCTGCCCCCTTCTTAAAACTCACTCTTCTCTTAAAACAATATATTTTGAAGTAAAATAGGCCTTAGGTGCCACCTCTACCATTTAGCCCCACAACCGCAAGCCGTCACTGCAGAAAATTTTCCGACTCAAAATTTTACGGATAATTTCATTTCTACTTCCATCCCACCTTAAGGACTAAAACAAGTTTCTGGATTAAACGTCATTTGGCTAACCCTGGG
The DNA here is from genome assembly GCA_902141375.1 of Timema poppense. Lineage (NCBI taxonomy): Eukaryota > Metazoa > Arthropoda > Insecta > Phasmatodea > Timematidae > Timema > Timema poppense. The sequence goes on from CABFOV010001214.1 coordinate 114,313, forward strand.
TGTAGGTTCTAGGGGTTGAGGACTATGGTATGAGGGTTGGGTGCCCGCCCATGGGTCTTTATTGGGAGTGTGAAAGCCCAGAGGGGCTTAGAAGCGACAGAGGGGAGGAGAGAGAGAGTGTCACTGGAAAAGTTGGGGCCACACCTTCAATCCTCAACACTTGTCCAAACAACCGGGTGCTTTCAGTTCTCCCTCCCCACAAGGGAGAATTTTGACAGCAATAAGGGTGAGGGCGAACGATTGACATACACACTAGGGATGTGAGAAAAATATCGAAACCTTACTATTATCTTGATTTTCTTACAAATGGACTTTTGCAGCACTTAAAAAAAAAAAAGAAATACAAACCTATTTTATAGCGTTTAAAATTGATAAACATTTTACTATTGTATTACTAGTTTCTAGGCCAGTCTTACCCTCCCCACACAGACGGATGCTGGTACACTTCCTCTAAATTATACAATTACCCACATCCTTCCGACCCCTGGGCCACCACTTGTTGATAAAATGGCGAGGTCTGCTTGATATGCGGGTGTTCTAAAATAAAGTTCACCACCCACAGAAAAGTATCCAATCACTGAAATTCACCACCCACAGAAAAGTATCCAGGCACTAAAATTCCTTACTCACAGAAAAATATTTAGGCATTAATATATCTTAACCACAGAAAAGTATCCAAGCATTAAAATTCACTACCCACAGAAAAATATCCAGGCACTGAAATTCCTTATCTACATAAAAGTATCCAGGCACTAAAATTCCTTACCCCCTGAGAAGTATTCATGCATTAAAATTCATTACTCACAGAAAAGTATCCAAGCAATAAAATTCCTCACAGAAAAGTATTCAGTCACTGAAATTCCTTACCCACCCACATAAAAGTATCCAAGCATTAAAATTCATTACGTACAGAAAAATATTTAAGTACTGAAATTCCTTACTCACAGAAAGGTATCCAGCCACCGAAATTCCTTACCGACAGTAAATTATCCAAGCATCTAAATTCCAAGATAAAAGTATCTAGGTACCTACTGAAATTCCTTACCCACAGAAAAATATTCAGGTACTGAAATTCCTTTCTCACAGAAAGGTATCCAGGCACCGAAATTTCTTACCCACAGAAAAGTATCTAAGCATTAAAAATTCCAAGATAAAAGTATATAGGTACCTACTGAAATTCCTTACCCATAGAAAAGTATTCAGGTATTGAAATTCGTGGCCCACAAGAAAATGGTACAAGCACTTAAATTCTCTACCCACTTAAATTCGTTACTCTCTGTCAATTTTTTTTAAATTTTACTCAGCAAAAAAAAAAAAATCCAAGCCTGGTTAGATGTTAAGAAATTCATACCGAGAACTAAAATAACAATTTGCATCCTGTCCATGAACCGAGGCGTTCAGGCCGCACCAGTCACTCATAATCTCCAACAGATCATTTGAAACGGAGCAGGAAACGACTGGAAAAAGGACCAACAGCGACATCGAGTGGGAAGTTCCCTGGAAACGTCCCCGAGACCCGATGGTTGTTGATTGACGTAAGGCCCACCACTGGTCATTTATTGTTAGTGATTGGCTCTAATCTCAGCATCTTTAATCATGTTCTTTGAAAGCTAGTTACTGAGGCACTTACTTTTCCTCGAGTCCGTCGGACGAGGCGCATGCGCTGACAAGTTCATTTTGTAACGAGCGGTCCTGTCGGCGCTTTGCGGTGATTATTGTAACTCTCGAGAAGCCAAGGTGTAAAGATCAGTTCAGAAGGTAGCTTCGTTTTAGGTGGGGATGTGAGAAACGCGATAAATGGTCAGTGTATTTGCAATTTTTACATAAAATTATTTGTGTAGGTAAAAATAAATCAAATATTTATCCAGTAGAAAGGCAAGAGTTTAGTTTTCTTCGCGTGGTGATATCAACAGTTGTTGAATACCTGTCAAGGGTGTCCTGGAATTTAATGACAACTTTTTATCTACATTAAAAAAGTTGGTCATCTATCGCAGTTACACTTATGACAGATATTCAACATTAGTTGATATCACCATGTAAAGAAAATTAAATTATGGTTCTGCTGGTAAAATATTTTATTTATTTCAGCCAAAAAAAAAAGTTTCTGTATAAAAACTGCCAAAATACCTACCTTTTCTCGCGTCCCCTACATCCCCACCTTAAAGAAGTGTGGAAGGGAACGCAAGCTTAGGTTTAGTTTTTTTTACAGTTTTCATAACATAAAATAGGTTTTTGGATAAAATAAAATAAATGCTTTTATATGTTTATTTAATTTTCTACGTCTACTAATATGAATCAATATTTTATATTTGCTATAAACATAGTAACATCTGAGCGGAAAAATTTAAATCAAGATTAAAAAAGTTAGTTTCGAATTCCGCCATGCTCATGATAAATGTTGAGATTAAAATATGTAGAAAATTAAACTAAACGTAGGACCTATTTATTGTTTATCCTCCATTCAATCTTAAATGAAACAACCCTCTCACTTGGTGATAGCAATTATATTTGTATTCTTTAAATTGAAAAAACAAAACATGGACACGGAAATCGAATCGGGGACCTTTGGTTTAGTACGTGAATGCTCTTAATACTGAGCTATCAATTTTAAAGAAAATGATATTTAGATGCGGCTATAGCCGTACTTCACAACTATAATAGTTTGTCTACTTGATCCATAATGATATAATACAGTAAGATATGACTAATTCGACACTTAAGTTAATTAACAAAATTGAATAGCTTGTACCCTCCATGATTCTCCGTGAAGTTCCTATTTAAATAAATGGTAAAAAATAATATTTAATTCATATTTTGGAAGGAAATATTTGGATGATTTGAAGCCTAGACAGTACATTGTTAATTTTTTCGAGTCACTATCTTTCTATTTTATATTTTTATAATTATTGGTGAGCTGGCGGTCTAGGGGTAAGGTGTCAGACTTCTATGCTGGCGGCCGGGGTTCAATCCTCGGTCCCAGCAAAGATTTATCTGATTACCAAACCCTTCCTTCACCTCTGACAAGACATCTTGTGAATGTGAGGAATGCCAGGCCTCCACCGTGGTTCGGATTCCACGTTAAACTGTAGGTCCTTCATTTCATCTCACAATCACCCTACCATTACACATTAGCGTAAGTGCGTATAATCCGAACGGGTAATAAGACGCGGTACTAATACTAAATATCTCAGTAATATTAATACCATCATTAGNTGATTACCAAACCCTTCCTTCACCTCTGACAAGACATCTTGTGAATGTGAGGAATGCCAGGCCTCCACCGTGGTTCGGATTCCACGTTAAACTGTAGGTCCTTCATTTCATCTCACAATCACCCTACCATTACACATTAGCGTAAGTGCGTATAACCCGAACGGGTAGTAAGACGCGGTGCTAATAATAATAATAATAATAACAATTTATATTTATTACTAAATAACCCCAAATTCCAAGCCAAGAATGTCGAATAGAGTTACTTATTGAATCAGAGTAGAAGAGAAAATCCCTACAATGATGGAAAACCTAAGAAGATGCACTGAATCCCAACTAGATAAGAAATGTGGAAGACAATATATTTAATGCAATCAGTGAACCTTAAGATTTGTTATTGCATAGTGAAAATCAAACTTAAACAAATCAGGATCACTGATTTTTTCCACTATCATGTAATTTAAGTGCAAAAACGATTTTAATCCTACCGTATATTAATTTTTCCAAGTTTTATATTTTGTCTTTAATTTTTATGGTTTTATTATGTATGTACAGGCCTATATTGTGTACGTATGTTTAATATAGCATCCTACTATTAAATGTGTGTCTTTATACTTAGCGTATTTTGAGGTTATTGATTTATTGTGTAACAGCTGTCAAGATCCTAAAAAAACAAACAGTTAATTCGAATTTTGGATGGCCAGAATTTTTTCAAATATCCTTTTGACCTTGAATTGAAAAAGCTCTACTGTAATTGCAAGATGGTTCTACTTATGCAAATTACATATTTCATTAAAATAGAATGCCACCCTCACTTTCAATCTACGCAAGAAATTAATAGTTGCTAACTAGGCTTTCTACCTTCGACAAAATAAAATAAGAGACTTTTTCAATGGTGGTGATGGTCATAAGGACTGTCTGACCAGGAATATTTTTTAAGCTATGGATACTATTTGGAGGTAATTTTTTTTTCTCCTAGGGAGTAAGAGAGGGAGGGATATAAATATATAAATTTGTCTAAAACACATTTATCCTTCAACGATTTTATCACCAAAAGCCGACTAGTACATAAAACAAATAATAGCACGGCTTCGCTCCTGATAGTAAATGGAATAAACAATTCATTTAATAATATAATTAATCGGTTCAGAAATTGCACTTTAAGTACGTTAATTTTTTTTAAACTCCAAATTATATATATACATAAATTGTTTGCACTTCGTGTGTATGTACAGTCCATAGACCCTACATTATGTGCATAATCCCCTAGTTGATAAAACTATTTTTATAAGTTAGAGGTCACTATTTTGTCTTTATTTTGGATGATTAGGTTTTCTTTTCTTGGTTTGCGTCATTTTTAGGTATTTTTAAGTCAATTTTAGACGTTTATGTTAAATAAGTATATTTTTAATACTTTCGATATTTTATAAATTCATAAAACTCACACCAATTTTTGTTTTGTTTTCAAAAAACAATGATAAGATAATGAAGGCAATGCACTTTGTATCATCTTTGCTTGTTTGTTTGTAAAATACACATTACTGGTGAGAGACTGCAACAAACTGAAGAGGGTTGCAATGGGAGATCGTAAATTAAGTTTAAGTTAAACTCAGCAGAATGCAGAGTTTAGCTGTTAACGGGTTTTCATTGCATATGCAGAATGTCCGGAAACTAATAGCCCAAACTGCCTATATAGCTCGTTTGAACCAATAGTAATACAGAATATCTATACATTTACACCCGGAAAACTACGATAATATCATTAAATTGTGTTTAAAGTTCTGGTGTACAGCGCCGGGAAACCAAAGTTTTCAAGCATGCATGTACAACAAGTTGCATAAGAGCTAGGTGTGCAGCACTGCACGTGTATTAGTGGCAAGCACTTTCTGTGATGTATGACCGTTATAACTTATTCGCATTTCTAAATAGACTGGTGTGTTGTTTACTATTTGTTACGGTATATTCTGCTTCCGTGCTCCAAGATGTCGAGGTTTGTAGCAACGCGTGCCTAACTCCTATGCAACCTGTTGTACACACATGCTTGAACAGCTTTGCTCTCCCGGCGCTCTACGCCAAGACTTTGAACACAATTTAATGGCATTAGCATAGTTTTCCTGCTGTAAGGGTATGGGGATTTTGTATTATATTTGGTTCAAACAAGTTATATGTGCAATTTGGGCTGTGCATTTCCGAACACCTGTATACGACCTAGCTTCCATTTGTAAAGTGTGTGCTTGGTTTCGTCTTACAAGGTGACCTGGCTGTCTAGGGGTAAGGTGTCGGACCTCTGTGCTGGGGGTCCGGGATTCAATCCCCGGTCCTGGCACAGATTTATCTGATTGCCAAACCCTTCCTTCACCTCTGACAAGACGTGTATTAATCACAACTTGTGAATGTGTGGAAAGCCAGGCCTCCACCGTTTAGTTTATTTAGACATAGTTAAAATAAAAACATTACATTAGTACTACAATCAGTTAATACAATTTAGATAAACAACAAAACCCGGGATGAACCAACTAGTTGAACAACAAATGGTAGGCGGTAATATATGGACATTAGGTTTAGGCGCTAAACTCGATGTAGTTAATAAATAAAAAGGAATTGTGAAATAGGAGAATAGAGTTAAGAAGGGTAGCACGCCCCAGTTTTTTTAAAATAGGTACTGGGGTTAGGTCTAGGATAATGTTCAGGTTGTCCCTTTTCACTTAGTTGAATATATTTATTTTTTTGTTAAGGTTATTATTCTAAGAACTGTTTTGTTATTTATCTAAATTGTATTGACTGATTGTAGTACTAATGTAATGTTTTTATTTTAACTATGTCTAAATAAACTAAACNGCGCTAAACTCGATGTAGTTAATAAATAAAAAGGAATTGTGAAATAGGAGAATAGAGTTAAGAAGGGTAGCACGCCCCAGTTTTTTTAAAATAGGTACTGGGGTTAGGTCTAGGATAATGTTCAGGTTGTCCCTTTTCACTTAGTTGAATATATTTATTTTTTTGTTAAGGTTATTATTCTAAGAACTGTTTTGTTATTTATCTAAATTGTATTGACTGATTGTAGTACTAATGTAATGTTTTTATTTTAACTATGTCTAAATAAACTAAACTAAACCTCCACCGTGGTTCGGATTCCACGTTAAGCTGTAGGTCCTTCATTTCATCTCACAGTCATCCTGTCATTACACATTAGTGTAAGTGCGTATAACCCGAAAGTGCAGTAAGACGTGATGTTAATATTAATAACAATAATAATAATAATAATAAGAAGAAGAAGAATGATTTTGTCCTGTAACTTCATTACGAGTTTTTATTCGTATTTTTATGTATTATTTTTTTATAAATTTAAAGTATTTTTTCGGTCATTTTAAATAATTTTTAGATCATCAAAGTCCGGACCTTGGTTGTCAATATTGGTCACAAACAAAGTTTGTCTTCTCTAACCGTTCCTTTCTACAAGAATCCAAAAAATAATAAAAATATATAAATATATATTCAATGAATAATCCTGTTAAATACGGGAAATGGGTAGGTAATTAGGAAGGGGGTCTGTAAGCCCTAAATAAATAAATATATATATATATGTGTGTGTGTGTATTTATATGTGTGTAGGCCTACATGTGTGTTTATATGTATGTATATATATATCAATAACTCAACCTTCGTTAAGTCCTTGGGCCCAGTAAAACACTAATATTACAGACACACTCAAGAGCATAATGAGTACTAATATGGTACTCTCACAAAGTGAGCCGAGGAGCAAGAAGGGGCCAAGTCACATGATAACTCCAGGAGCTGTGTTATCACTAGGGACCGTATTTTGCCTATTTGCCTTTTCTTTTCCTTGATCGTTAGATAGAGGCAATTGATCTATATATGCATTTCATGATATTACGAGTACAATATTTTAATTTTACAGTGCTTAACACTGCCAATTATGTTGGGTTTTAACCTATTTAATGAATAAGAGCTTTAACGTGCCTATTTCAGGTTTGTCCTCTATCTTTTCCTTACTTTATAGACTTTCTGCTGAAAGAGAGAGTCGAGTTTCTTAGAAATTGTAATATGTGGCATACTTGCTTGGAGTAGGTTTGAAAAACGACACTTGTTAAAATAGTTTCCAATGAGTGTAAATTGGGTAGAAGACAATATGAGCAGTGGCAGACAGCTTGGAAGGAAACAGAATGCCGTTGCAGGAGAAAAGTTAAACTTCTTTGGAAAAGGGAAATTTTAAATTTGGTCCCTTTACATACTTTACATGAAAAACATTTTATCCGAAAATATAACCTATTCTACTACTGAGAATATAGATAAGTATCTAATGATTCACATCTGTTGGTCGAATGGGTTAAGGCGTCACTCTTGCAGTAGACTGGACTGCCGTTGACAGGAAGATCGAGATTAGAATCTCAGTCCGATGTACTTAAGGTTTTTTACTAAGTTTTTTATACAAATGCATGTACACTTCCTCTAAATTCCACCTTCCCAACCCCTAGCATACTAGTGTAATTAGTACGGTATATGCGTATAACCCTAACTAGAAGTGAGACGTGGTACTAAAAAAACAGCAATGTGAATCGTTTTTAGGCAATAAAGTAGTGGGTAGTAAAATCAATTTACATTTCTTATTGTATTTTTTAGTGTGCCTATTCAACATCATCATCATCATTTGATGTTTCCACTTCTGTGGGTTGTCTGACACATCCTCTTCCATTCCTGTCGATATCTTCAAACTACTCCTTCAGCAACGCGTCTCCAATCCGCTCCTTTAGCCTCCATGTCCTTCTGTGCTTGGTCTATTCTTTAAGGCTTTATTAGACATTCTGTCTTCCTCCAATCTCATCACATGACCTAACCACAGCAACCTTTTCCTCTTCAGTGTCTCTTCTAATGGTATAACTTTTAAACCATCCCTAATTATTTCCTTCCTTGTCCTGTCTCTTCTTGTTACATTCTCAATACCTCTCAGGAACCTCATCTCTGATGCCTACAATCTACTTGAATCTCTCTTCGTCCATGTCCAGGTTTAAGAGCCATATGCCGATATTGGATGATAATATGCCTTATATACACGGTGACCATATTTATGACAGTGAAAATCGAGACAACTCGGCAACATTTTTCAAAAGTATCATAAGTGCATAAGCATAACATAAGGGATAAGCATAAGTAAGAACAAACATATCCCAAGATTTTATTTTTAGTATTTAAAAAAACATAAATTACAATAATATGTCATGGCTATAACACAAACAATCGCCAATGAGGACTTTTCAGCACCCCAAAAGTTGTTAATCAATGAGAATTCCCGCTCAACTGAAGCGTTGGTTCCTGATATGGAAAGAACAAATTCCACAAACATCTTAAGATTATGAACAGTTATCTCATCATTTTTCAAGTCTTGGAACATAGTCAACCAACCACCTTTGCTCCACCGAAATCTTCTTGTTTTGCCCATTCTGTCAAAGTACTGTCTTAGAAGTATCAGTTCAGCACACTTAGTTCGTTGAACAAACCGTCAAATGAAATGGGTTGCATAATTTCTTGAAACAGAGTCCAACTTTCTTCTAATTCTTCCCATGTCAGCTATTTCTTTAAATCCATCCAACATAATTTACTCAAGATTTCTACATTTGACTTCCAGAGATCTAAATAGGTTATACAGTGGTCTTAGAAAGAACGCATAGTAAGCTTCAGGTATTGTAAATCACAGCCTTATACTGCAGCGTGTTTTCTTTGGAGCTCTTTAACTTTCATTGGTAGAAATAAAGATTGTTTTCTGTCAACCAAGTTTTTGTGTAAAATCAAATATTCATGTGCTGCCTCTGTTGCTGATACTTTATCTCATTCCATCATTTTTACAATTTCATTAAAAAGGGATGAAACATTGTTCAAGAACCATAGCCACAATTCTCCATTTGAGTCCTCAAAAAATTATTTTAACACAACAGGATGGTTTGATTGGGACATAAAATAGCTTTTGAGTGGCACAGTCATTTGTAGAGCACGCTCGAAAGCATGTAGAAGTCTAAGTCCTCGTATGTTCGAATAAGACAATGGTTTCTGGTACTCTATGTCAATGTATTCGCAGAGCTCCTTCAGTTCTGCCACTCGCAAAGGGTAAATGTGAAAACACTTAAACAATTTCACAATTATTACCTCGGCATCCACAGGAAATGTATCGGCAGCACTGTTAATTCAGCTATTGCCAACATGCACCATGCAACCTACAGCAACTAGGGATTTTTCAGTGCTTGCTGATAATTTACGAAATAGATTATTGCAGCCTTTTTTTTCTGCACCCCCAAAATTCGTATTGATGTTGTCTTTGGACATACCAACTAATTTATTGACCTGTTCATTACGACTTAAAACAGAAAAACATATTCGTTCAGTTGATCACTTGTTTGACATTTATACCAGTAGGACCATGAAATTATCTCACAGCGATTGGTACTAATTTTAGCACCATGGTTTGAGCTGTCAACCATTACCGTAAAACAAGACGTTTCACTCAATTCTCGCAACAACTGTCTTTAACATTCTGGAGCTAAGATTTTACCATGGCTTCGCTTTTTGTTCTTGCAAAAGAGTATTTTGGCTCAAATAATGTGGAAATAAGTTTAGATGTGCAATCTAACGATCTAAAACTAACATTGTGTTTTATTGTGTGAAATGCAAGAGCTGCCTCTTTTGCTACAATCTCATTTCTGGCTAATTCATTCTTAGTAACAAACTTACCCATTGAAGATGTCATCGCAACAGCATTAACTCCAGCCAGGTATTTTTTAGTCTTCAAGTGAAGCTTGATGTCAGATAGGCCACCATGAGCAATATTAATCTCACTTGAACATTGAGTGCAAAATGCAACATGTGGGTTATGTTCACGTTTCTTTAAGAAGGGATAGTTCTTTTGTTATACATTAAACAAACATTTGCGTTTTTTCGCTTATTTCTTTGCGATTTTCTTGCTATTACCACTCATTCTTTCGAAAAATAAAGACAGAGCAGCAAATCACCACACAAAATGCAAAAAACCAAACACGACGAAGCGTACCAGTAATAGAAAAGCACACGGTCACTGACTGTCACTACTCAGTATAAAAATGGAAACGAAAGCTCGCGTGACCTTGAAAGGTTGTGAAGAAGGGTGGGGTAGCATCCGGCCGCCCCATCGCCACCTACACCGGTCCAAAGGCAAAAACACACGGAGTTTATTCAGATACTCTCAATAAAAGTAAAATATTATAAATGTAACGATTTCGATATTTTTACTTTACTCTATAAACTTTTTCACTCAGTCGGACAATTCGTGACATTTTGTTCGCTATTCAGGACGATGGGACACAGCCCTTAAAATCGGGACTGTCCCGATTTTTTCGGGACATATGGTCACCGTACCTATATAACAAAGTTTTGGCCTCATTTCCTATATTGTGCCTATACTGGTGCCTAGATCGCATATTTTCGATGCGTATTTGCTTGCTTATTTTAAACCTATTTGGTACCTAGGATGAGCTGTTAATGTATACATGATGTTACATTGGGTGGTGGGGGAGGGGATTACAACACAGTGCTACGTAACACAGATCTTATACTTGAATTTTAATGTTAAATTTAAAACAATATTACATCTTACTGTCCGTTCGATTTATACGCCTTACTAATAAGGCTAATGTTCTAAAAATAAGGAAGGTTGATTTGGAGGAAGTGTACACGCATTTGCATGGAGGGCGAGAATGGAAGACCACCCTCAGTACACCCAACCGGTATTCGAACCCCGATCTTCCCTCATTGGTAGTCCAGTCTAGGGTGATAGTTACATCTTAGACTTTAGAGTATTGGAACATTCTACCACCGAAGCGGGTCACGTCATTGTTAAACACCCCTGACAGTGAGAAATAGGGGCTTCCTTGGGCTACGAGGCTTTTGATGGGCTTAGCACACAGCCCGCCGCGTCGTGGTTGTACCGCCCGCAGCCGCGCAGTCTGCTACCAGCTGCATAAATACTCGCGTATCTCACACACACATACACACACATACACTCCCTGGTGTCGCTACAGGAAGAAAGAGCTCGTTACGGTGAGGGTAGGGGGGAGGGGAATCTCAAGTCAACAACAGCTAGAAGTCACGAACTACCGTTCTTTTTACCCTTCCTCCTCCTAGCCCCATCGGACTAAATCAGGCCTCAAGAGGGGTCTGGTGGGAGGGTATGGTTGTCAAAAGTGACGAAAACAAACTGGAGAACATCGAAAGCGTACAAGAGGGATAACACTTAAATCATAAAAACACCCAGACCTTGTATCAAAAACACCTAGGCCTTGTATCAAAAAGCACCTAGACTTTGTATCTAAAAAAGCGTCTAGACCTTTGTATTAAAAAAACCTAGACCTTGTATCAAAAGTGCACCTAGACTTCGTCTCAAAAGCTTACTTAATTTTTTAAAATCAAAAACGCACCTAGACCTTGTATCAAAAGCGTGCCTAGACCTTGTATCAAAGGCACACCTAAACCCTTGAATTGAAAGCGCACCGAGACCTTGTATCTAACTTGCACAGGGGGTCAAAGGGTTGGTTGACCCCCAACCCCCACCCCCTTGTGAAAGCTAGAAAATTAATTTAAAAAAAAATGAAAGTTCAAATTTTACAAATAAAACACAATACAAATAAATTATATATATTTTTACGCGCAGACATCTTTTAAGCCGGGTCCACATGTATTCAATGTTTGATATGACTCGCGCAAGTGTGGAACAAAATATTCGTTTTCATGTACGAATATTTTGTAGTGCATAGCGAGTAACTAACATTGTTCCGCATAGAGGTTGTAGACTATCACACATCAAAGAAACTAATAATCGCCTGAGAGCAGTTCATCCCCGAATACCGACTATAGAGTATGTGTGGACAGCAGGAGTGGTGGAACTGTGGGGGATTCTGACCCCCTGGAAATAATTTGCCCCTCCCTAGAATAAATTCCCCCTTCCCCCAAAATATATCTCAAATCCTCTGATATTATTGAATATGAAGCTGAAATATGGCCTTAAATCAAATTCCAAATGACTTCTAGATGCATTCTATTGTCAAACATTTGCCGGAGAAGACGCTTAAAATAACTACTAGACTAGCGGCATCTAACTGGCAGATAAAGTCAGGGGAGGAATGCTCTAAATAGCTTCCAAGGTCATCCAAATTTAAAAAAACTTATAGGGGAAGACAAGTCCAAATAGCTTCTAGATACATGTCATTTTGATGAATTTACAGGCGAGGCCCACTCCAAATCACCTATTTTCTAACATAATTAAATTTTCAAAATTTTATCTTCTAGAAGTATCTACCTATCGTAAAACATTAAGGTGTGGATCATTGTAAATAGCTACGAGGGGAATCCAAATTTCAAAAATGTATATGTGAGGAATACTTTAAATGGCCTATAAAAGAATCTGATTAAAATAAATCAAGGCGAAGACTACTCATAGCTTCTAGAGTGAACCATTTAAAAAAAAAAAATGTTGAAGGAGGGCCACCATAAATATTTTATAAAAACTATCTGATTTAAAAAAAAATTGGGGATGACCACGGTTTAAAACATACATAAGATCAAAATATGAATGAGAAACTAATAAATGGTTTTAATTAGAAATCTAACATTGTAAGTAATGTTATTTATAATTATGACCCCCCCCTATGAAAATGATCTGGATCCGCCCTTGCCTAGACCTGGTATCAAAATAACACCTAGACCTTGTATAGAAAGCGCACCGATACATTGTATTAAAAGAACACCTAGATCTTGTATCAAAATAACACCTAGATCTTGTATCAAAAGCGTACAGGGGAAAAACAATAACTGCATAACGTGGCAATATAGCGAACATGTATTTTAAGTGCAATCCCCTTACTCTTTACAATAATGTTGCCGTATGGGATTTAGAGACTACAAACAATGGCGTGATTTTGGTGCACCTACCTTGTGTGCGTCTAATATACTACAAAGCAGGTACAAAAATTCAACAACGTTGCACTTTCAGTACAGTAGCACCATGGCTTCTTTGGTGCTGACTGACAGCTCACAGCTGACTACTGACAGTCAACATTTAGGCATATACCTAAATTTTGACTCTCAGAAGTGACAGCTGCTAAACACATGTTGCTGCAGACTATATGGTTCGGCGTAGGGATACATGATTTGGTCTGGCAACTTTTTAAAGCCGTCAGCTTTCAGCTATGAGGTGTCAGTCAGCACCAAAGATGCTATGAGGCTACTGTACGTATACGGTAAAACGTGGGCAAGAATAACAGTCAAATTTTCATTGGCAGAACATCTGATAGCTAGGAAAAGTAAGTACAGGATTTTACTCAGGTAATTAACGTCGTTTCTGAACCGATTGATTATATCATCACAAGACTTTTAAACTAACTTACATCTATAACAGACACAACATCCAGCCCCCGGACCCTTAATTCATCACTGTGAGAGGGGAAACACACATTTAACAAGCTATATATTTCTACAGTCATGTCGGGTAATCAAACCCCGGGAACCTTAGCACAGAAGACAGAAAGACACGTTACCGATTAAGCTAAGGTGTTTGTACTAGATCTACTTTCATGTTTTCATACGTCAAGTCATGTGATCTGCAGCTGTCACTTTGAAATCTATCAAATAACACTAAGATTTTGGTCAATAAAATTAAATCATTGCTTTCCACAAAAAAAAATGTTTGTAATCTTCAAAGGCCTTTTTATGGAAATAGTATTGTAGAAACTCAAGTGCTTTAGTCAAAACCAAGGTCATCCAATTGATGTGAGAAATATTGTGATATCAAACAAAGGTTTTAGATCTTTTATCGTTCTCTGTATGGCAATCACATTCTAAGTATTTTTTGTCCCTAATTCCATGAATCTTTGTCAAAAGGTAGTTCATTGAGTTTGACTATAAACCAATTCCGTTTAAGGAAAGGGACAAATATATTTGTAAAATCGTTATTTTGGATCTACTGATTCTTGGAAGAAATAATTGTTCTAATTTGCACATTTGACATGTATAGATAATGTAGTCTAAAGCCCGTATCACACGACACTAGCTAGTACTTGAAATCCAGTGTGCTAGCTAGCACTAGCTATTACGTCATCATCTAGCGCCGTGTGAATCAGAAAAAGTATACTGGTTCAGCCACTTGGTACTGGCTACCATACTAGTTGTGAGGATAGAACATGCGCTATTTTCGTACTAGTTCC
>CABFOV010001215.1:9644-37171 GCA_902141375.1 Timema poppense
GGGGGGGGGGGGGGAATAGGGATCAAAGGAGGGCAACGAATTTCTTGTAGTATTGCTACCGGTCGTCACAGATGTTTCTCCCTAGATAAGAAATGCTATCCAAGATGGCGGAGGGCGCTTTGTCTTTGTGGCAGGATGCGATATGTCCTTCCATCCCTCTACCCTTTCACAGCCCTTACCCAAGTCTAAAAGTCGTAGGGGTGTCTTGGGTTGGTTGGAAGGAGAGGGTATAACGGGGGAGTTAATGGAGAACGACCTCTTGCCTAGCAATGGACGGTGATAAACCTCGATTTAATTTGATTTCCACGCGCGCACGCGACTTTTCTTCTTCTTATTCTTCCTTGCGATCTTTGGGAAAATCTGCGAGGGAAAACTTACATGAGAAAACTTTTCTACTTCTTCTTTCATCCTTCTTCTTTTGAAAGCACTTCTATTGTTTGTGGCGGTAGTTTCTCAGAGAAAAAAAAGTGAACAACAAGATGGTTTTGTGTTGAAGAGTTATTTGAAAGAAGAAATTTTTAGCTCAATAAGTGTTGGCTCAAGTTCATTCGAAGATTCTGGCAAATTTATATTGAGCAACAGGAAGAGAGAAACTGCCACCAACACAGGGATGGACAAATATTTGTTGTTAAAATTGTATTTTAGAAAGTGTATCTGTTGAAAAATAAAATGTACATACATTTTCCTTCTTATTTTTTTTAACTTTACGATAAATTGAATATTTTATTTCTATTGTGAGTAAAACAAAATCTAGTTGTTATCTTTAGTGGCTTGTTGGTTATGGGTAAAGTTTTTATAGTCAACACGTCCTTAACGCAATGAATT
Organism: Timema poppense; assembly: GCA_902141375.1. Taxonomy (NCBI): domain Eukaryota; kingdom Metazoa; phylum Arthropoda; class Insecta; order Phasmatodea; family Timematidae; genus Timema; species Timema poppense. Next base: position 10,470 of record CABFOV010001215.1, read on the forward strand.
TATAATAGCTTGGCGCAAGGATTAGGAAAGTAACTGAGAATATTCTCCTAAATTTACGTGGTAAATAAAGAGAAAAGTAATAGTGAAGAATAACATATATTGAAAAGACAGCCTCAGTACGTCCATTAAAAAATAAAAAGTTACTCTGCTCTTACCATCTCCAAAAACTTAAACATGTCTTACCACTTCAACTTAAAAATATTCTTGTTCAAAGTATGGTACTGCTAGTTTTAACTTTAATGACAGTGTGTACAGTAAACTAAAAAGGCCGCTACACACGTTCAGGTATACCTGTGAGGTTTGCCTGTACACACGTGCTTGTCCGGTATAATTGATGGTGTGGATGACAAAACTGTACAGTTATTTCGGCCTGTTCAAGCGGCCGGAGAATATAGTTAATTTCATTCACTATACCTGCGTCGGAGCAAACCACGTAGGGAAACAGGAGAGCGTGTACTGAAGTGTGCGGGCGTCTCAGTTCAGTTGTTGCTTTTTCCACCGCCATATCGTTCACTAATTAGATAAGTTTCATTCTTTCTTTATAAAATTATGGTTGTACACAATATTTAGGTACAAATTTCTATTAATTTAATAAATTAACATGTGAATAACGTTCTCTTCTGTTCAACCAATCTTTACACCACATATCTCGTTTAACTCTACGTTTTTGACACTGTTTTGTCGCTACCAACAAGCCAAATATCGCCAAAGCATCGTCTGTGTTATTATTATTTTTAGCACCGCGTCTTACTAGCTGCTCGGGTTGTACGCACTTACTATAATGTGTAATGGTAGGGTGAATGTGGGATGAAATGGAGGACCAACAGTTAAACGTGGAATCTGAACCACGGTGGAGGCCTGCCATTCCCCACATTCACAAGTTGTCTTGTCTGAGGTGGACTTAGTTGAAAAATGACTCCTTGACAATGGATCGATTCCCATGGCCAGGTGTCATTTTTCAACTAATTTAATTAATTTAATGATTAAGACTAAAAGAAAGATGTTCATTTCAAAACTTTACTTTAGTTTTCAGAAATTTTTACTCATCCTCATCTGAGTATTTATGTATCATCCCAATCTCAGCTCATGAAAAACAGCATCAGCTTAATACACGCACTGACTATTCTTTCTTTCTCTCTATAACAGATAAGCATACCAAATGATCAGTTTTTAGAATGTTTGTTTGTTGCTAATAAACTAAAAAAAAATGTGATCGGATCGCAACGGGACATTTTATCTTTATATATTTCTAGGAACCATGGCAATCTCTCTGATCATCGAGTGATGTAATGTCAAAAAAACTGTGTGTAAGTAGTGAACATTCGTCGTTGCTGGTATTGCTGATACGAAATATTAAAAGTGATATGCCCTGTTGTGGGGAAGGGGAGAGGATGGGGGAGAGTCCGTGTTTATTTAATCTTAGTACGAAAATAAAACACTGCTTTCAATTAAGTTCAAATTTTTTCTAGCATTTAAATTTGCCGAATGTGTTGATGAAATTGTTTAATGCAAGCGAAGTCGCGAGCAAATGCTAGATTTATAATAAAAAATCTTAATTGAACTTTGTCAAAAAACAAAAACAATGTAGTTCTAATATATTTCGGTTTGGTTGCTATCTTGTGAAAAAAAAATACTTTTGAGAAAACATATGCAGTATGAACATATAATTCTTTAAAACATTTTGATAAAAAAATGTTTTTCTCTAAATATTCTACTAGTTTTACAATACCACATACTTTTGATATTCTACCAATAAATAAAATAAGCATTATATGGTCTACTCTAACAATCCTTAAATTTTGTTTAAAATCATAATAAATAAATTTTATAGTATTTCCGAGTATTTAAAAAGGTTTCTTAATTAACTTTACGTTTTAACAAAATAATATCAAACATAGAATGTAAAACACATTTCACAGGCACAAAAATTATTACTTTTTAGTATTTTATCTTATTTAGAGAATAGGCTTATACTATGTTTATAGCTTCCTTTTTTTAGATATCACGGAAATAATGTTATGACCTATTAGGTTTTTTTGGCGGGGGAGTCAGGAGGGAGCCACCGAATTATCTGTCAAAATATCATGGAGCCGGTTTTTCAGAACTGTTTATTCAGAAATGTAAACGTGTATGGAGAGTTATACTTCGCCTTGATTCCCAAGAGTATAAAATACCCTTCCTCATTTCCCCCACCCTACTCATGTCAGTGCGGTCAAACGTTATAACATTACAACTATTACCTTCAACTACTGAGCTAGCACCTGAGGGAGAACTAGCTATATTATATTCCCACGGCAAACACAGATTTAAATTACGAATACAGAGTGGCAAGAGAATGGGGAAGGGGGTAAATCACCCTTCTCCTTCCACCCCTACCCCAAAGTACCAACGTACAAATGCTATATTGCGAATCGGCAAGTAAAAATCAGTTTTTTTTTTAATGTTTGAACTAAAAATCAGTAGGTCTGGAACGGGATCAACTCAGCTTCATGAAGACAAATGAGGAGCTACTTGAATAAAGAAGAATGTGTCTGGTCTAGAAAACTAAGATCAATGGCCGTAGGGCTCGAATGTGATGACAAAATGACACTTTAAATTTACAAATGTTTGCGCCATCATCACCGACAGACGCTCAGTCACTATGTCTCGATTGCGGGCTGACACCATACAGTTTTGAACAAAAAATATCATAAATAGAAAAAGAAACCTTAACATTTAAAAGACTATTTTATATTTGTAATTTTTAACATTATTTTAAAAGAAAGGGTTATTTCAGATTAGTCTACACTCTGTCTACTGTAGAATCTTAAGTCTTACTCTTGCAAAGTCAAACACATTAGTTCAGTCGTAACCTACTGAGAAAAGTGTCCCGAGTTCTATTCCTGGCATGGGTAAAAAAATTATCATTAGTGAAAGGTGAGTTTCCCCTTTCACAATTAACGGCTGGGGGCTGGATGTTGTGTCTGTTCTATATTTAAGATAGTTTAAAAGTTGTGTGATAATATACTCAGTCGATTCAGAACGTGCATATTGAATACGTCAAATATTTGTTTTATATACATCGATGGGCTCCTATGTAATTGCTACTCCATAGATTTGAATATATTATTTATATCACCTAATACTACTACCCGTTAGGCTCATACGCTAATGTGTTAGGGATTGCTAAGGTTGAATTTAGGGGAAGTTGACTCGTATTTACATCGAGAGAGAGTGGAAAAAAACATTTAGGAAAACTATCCTAAGTACACTCAATTGTGAGTCAAACCCCAATCTCCCTGTCATTGGCAAGCCAGTCTATTGCGAGAGTGAAGCCTTAAACCATGCGGCCACCAAAGTGGTGAGTTAGAGAAATGTACACCTTATTTACCCTGAAAAGTAGCAATCTTACCCTACACGTTCATACTATGGCGTAGCTTATAATAATAATAATAATAATAATAATAATAATAATAATAATATTTAGCACCACGTCTTACTACCCGTTCGGGTTATACGCTTTAAGTACTAATTACGCTAATGGATTAGGAATTGGGATGGTTGAATTAGAGGAAGGGAACCCGCACTTGCGTTGAAGGAGACTGGAAAACCAATTAGGAAAAACCACCCCCAGTTCATCCAACCAAGATTCGAACCTCGATCTCCCCGTCCTCAGCAGTCGAGCTCAACACGACAAGCGCGTTAGCCGCACCGAGGCGGGTGCGTAGCTTATAACTTAAAAGATAGGTGTATATTATTGGACAGTGACGGATTAAAAAAATTTGCACCACTAGGAACGGATATAATATGCACACCCCCATCCCCCACAATTTTTTTCAAGAGTTCTAGGAGGTATTGGAAGGAAAAAAACGTTGGGGTAGGGGGGGAAGGAGAAGTTTGTATTCGAGAAAAGATTTATATGAATGAAAATCAGGCATGTACACGTCATAAACGTAATTATTAAAAACAAAATATAAAAATGAAAAATAATGTTATACAAAATGTGCCGCCCCTGGGCCCATACATAGTGGGCCTATAGTGTAAATCCGCTCCTGAGTGTAGTCCGTCAAGGAAAGACTGCTACTTTTCAGGATAAACGAAGTATACATTTTCTTAAGGCTTATATATGTAACGTTACTTATATCTTACTCATCCCTAATATATTGGTGTTATTAAAGTGAGTATAGCTCTGAATGAAAGATAACATTATATATTTACCTTTAAATTGTGTGCCATTGTCTGCTTCGGTGGCAGCGAAGTCTAAATTGCTGATCTCGCAGTAGATTTGAGGATTATAGTGAAAATATTGAGGTTCTAATCTCGGTCAAGCGTACTGAGTATTTAAAAACTGGTTTTCCACTCTCCTTCCATGCAAATGCATCCTCTAAATACAACCCAAATCCCTCAAACCAATACCATAATTAATACATAGGCGCATAAACCGAACAGTTGGTAATATGCGGTGTTGAAAAAATACTGTGTGCTTTATTTAAAGTATTTTCTGTTATTTATTTTAAACAATATAATCCAAATCTAAATTCAATTAATGGTACGATTTAATTACAGCATCAGGACTGATACTGTGGACAGGCCTCACGTATCAGTAAGTTAAACAGGTACATTAAAATATAGTCCAATTTTCTCTTCAGTCAACAACCAAAAGGTTGGTTTGATGAGAATTTTATCCATCAAATGCTGAAAATTCACTCAGCCCTTCGGCAGGTTAGTGCTGCCTACACAATCTGGTAGACATACCTTGTACAGGGTGGGTTCAGGTAGTGTTGTTTCCCCGTTGGTTTTCAAACGGAATTTCTATGAGCGAGAGCGAAATGGCCTAATCGTTTTACCGCGAAAGTTATTTTAACATTTCTTCCAAGGCTATGTTAAATGCCACAATCGACATGGGACCAATGGCTTTACTTCCTCTTCTTAGGAAGTTGTGCTACGGATTTTCATCGCTCGAGAAAAATCAATCGACCACGGCTGAGCTTGAAACCATGAACATTGTGTCCTGAGGAGAGCACTTTATCCCATAACCACCGAGGCTGACATAGTCTAAGACTAAAGGATGATAAATAGGAATATATAATGAAAGAAACCTATGCCAAATATAAAAACCACCGACCACTAAATACACTATTCAGTGCACTAGACCGGCATTAAATTCACACCTCCTCAATCAAAGTCAATTTCAAGGAATGTGTAACAAAGTGTTCATAAAATGTTTATCAAGTTTTGAATTGAAAGTTACTTCATCCTATAGATTTGAAAATCTACATGATTATCTTTTAAATTCCCAGTAGAAATTCTCTATGCTTAATTAAAAAATTTTCTCTCTCAAACTAAAGAAAACCTCTGTTTCAACATAATATATAGTAAAAATAACGTATAAAGAGATTTTATGGGTATTTATTTATATATATATATATAGAGAGAGAGAGAGAGAGAAAAGAGAAACTAATATTTAAAAAATCTCACTAAATATAATAATATTGCTATTTTCAAAATCTACAAGATCTCTCAAGGTGATAGTTTCAAAATATATGAGTTGACGTATGAATACACGAAGGTAGTTAATTTACATTATTTAGCTTTCAGTTAATCTACTTTATATAGCAACCCAACCATATAATATATGAACCAATATTCATATATTTTATGGCAATTTTATTCCCTCTACTAATTAAATTTCATTGTTACTTCATTCTCTTCACCATGGCATTCAAATCAATTGAATTCCTGAAACATTTAGTTGTTAGCATTGTGTTCTAATTAGTCAGATTTTTTTTTGTTTGCTTTAGGCAAGGTTTGACGAACATGGTGGGTAGAGGTAGGCTGGAAAAGTAGAGGGGTTAGGCCTTTTTTTTTTTTTTTAGAAGAGGGGCAGTAATGGAAATTATTTTAGAATTAAATCTCTTCGAATTCCTCTTTTAGAAACGCTCTACTCCCTTAGGGCCATCCCCATCGGCCAAACATTTAATTGTTATTTCATATAGCATTCAATACCCCTTTTAAAAAAAATAGNGTTAGGCCTTTTTTTTTTTTTTTAGAATAGGTGCAGTAATGGAAATTATTTTAGAATTAAATCTCTTCGAATTCCTCTTTTAGAAACGCTCTACTCCCTTAGGGCCATCCCCATCGGCCAAACATTTAATTGTTATTTCATATAGCATTCAATACCCCTTTTAAAAAAAATAGGCCCAATAGAAAAATTATGTAAAATAAGTGGCATATAACTAAATGTGTACATAGTAGGGAATAGAATCCTATATTAAAAATAAATATACAAATAAATAAACACCAATTTTATTTTAAATGATTTTATTCTATTAAAGGCATCATATAGAGGTTCTTTTGTTAGTTGTATATTTAAGGTTTAAAACTACTCAAATATGTTTCAGTTGGTTTTTTTCCATTAATATATTAAAACATTACGTTATTCTTTTGGACTGGCTAGATTTAGGTTTCCAACAGCTTACATTGATTTAGAAATTCAACCTTTTACGTAAGCTATGGTATTAGGAACCCGAAATTGTATTGCCACCCTTACAAAAATAAGCCACCTATCCCTATTTTGAGATAGTTCCTTCCAGTCCAACTCATTACCCCCCATCTCTTTCTGGTCTATTCTAATGTTATCCTGCTACCCTCCCAATAGTTTCTTTCCATTGGGTTTACCATTCAACACCTTTAACACGGTTCTAGATTCTCCCATTTGCACTGCATGTCCTTCCCACCGTAATCTACGAGACATAATTACTCAAACAATGTCTTGTGATGAGCAGAGGATATGTATCTCATCATTGTGTAACCTACTACGTTTTACAGTGTCCTCATCCTTTTTTAGACTAAATCTTCCTAAGCATCTTGTTTTTGAACAACCCAAATTTGTTTTCGTCTTATAAAGTAAGAGTCTTAGTGTTATGGTAGATATTCCACGTTAGTAAATTGTTTTTTTTATGTCAGTAGCTTTGGAAAAATTAATTTGAAATTTTTTAGTATCACCCAATATATTTTGACAAAAGTATTTTGTTATTCATCATAAATTATTAGTCCTATTAGTTTTAACACAACAACCTAAACAATTAAGAAAAGTTGGTATCATTTATGTTTATAAACCTTCATTATGTATATTAATATTAGGCCTAATTTATTCAAAACTATAACAAATGCACGATATTTAGAGTGCTACTAAATTTTTGAATGGCATTATTTGAATATTTATTAACATAAAACATTATTTACACTCTTCAGTATCCGAATGGTATAAGGCCTCACGTACGTATTATACTAACCTGCTTAAGACGAGAGGTGGTGTTTTGAATCCCGACTAGGTCTACTGAGGGTGGTTTCCTAACCTCCTTACATGCAAACACGACTAGATTAACTATACAATTCTTCATTCTTTATCCTTACTCCATTAGAATAATTAACGGTTATATGCTTATAAGCTAAATATGAAGCTTTACACGCGATAACATATATTTCTTCCTTACTGAACAAAGCTCCCAATGAAAGAATATATCTGGTTGACAATACAGAACGAACATTAGTATGTTATTAATTTGAGGTTTTGACGTGCAATTTCTGAACTAGCACACAACCTATAAACTACCTTAAATCTAGAACAGACACAACACCCTGCTTTCGGTCATTAATTCATTATTATGAAAGAGGAAACCCACATTTCACCAATGATAAATTTTTCGGTCATACTAAGAATCAAACCCAGGACGCTCAGATGAGTAGAGATGCACGTTAACTACTGAGCTAAGGTATCAGACCGAATACTAGTTAAGAAATGCAATCTAAGTGTGCGTATCTATTTCGTAATCAATCTCTCGTCTCTTATATAAAAATAAACATTAATAAACTACTTCACGCTTGCTAATGAATAGATATTTTTTGTGAAAAAAAATCTATACTTAAAATAATTTTTTGTTAAAAAAAATGTTAAAGCATGTTGGAGATATTTTGACCCTGTCATACCCATTTCAACGCTTGACGTCATCATTTAGATAGGGCAGAGTAGGATCTGTGGATTAGTGGTTAGAACGAGGAGGGGGGCTTGGGGGGAGTCAGGGAAGGGGGGGGGGTGATACGCTGCGGTCCTAAGCTCAGGTAGGAGGTGATTAAATTGGTCATCGTCCTCCCATAATGGCTTTATTGCCTTAAAGCTCGTAAACAGCCCTGTACGCAAACACCCTTTCATACCAAAGCTGTCATCGTATACCTTCAAGATTGCATTGTTCCAAATTAAATTTGGGATTTAAGAGAATGTGATTTTCATAAATAAATATATGCTCTGTGTTTACGTGTACATTTTAACAAAGGAAGTATTTATTATTTATTACCCACTTCAGTGGCCGCGTGGTCTAACGCGCTACTCTCACAGTAGACTAGACTGCCAATAACAGCGAAACCAACCCACCTCGGTGGCGTAGTTGGCTAACGAGCTTGTCGTGTTGAGCTCGACTGCTGAGGACGGGGAGATCGAGGTTCGAATCTCGGTACGGGTGAGATGGGGGAGGGGGGGTGTTCCTAAATAGTTTTCCACTCTCCCTCCACGCAAATGCGGGTTCACTTCCTTTAATTCAACCTTACCAATTACCAATCCATTAGCGTAATTAGTACTTAAAGCGTATAACCCGAACGGGTAGTAAAACGCGGTGCTAAATAATAAAAAAAACAGGGAAACCAAGGTTCGAATCTCAGTCGGGTGTATTGAGGGTGATTTTTTTCCAAAATAGCATTCCATTCTCCCTCCAAGTAAATTGATGTATAGTTCTTATAAATATAACCTCCTTAACAGCACCAAACTAATTAGTAACTAAGCAGATAACTCCAACTGGTGGTAAGACACGGGACTATACGAAAATACATAATTTTTTTTACACCACATCTTACTAACAGTCCGGGCTCTATGCGTCCAACTACTTTATTGGTTTATAAATAAAGAAGGCATATCTAATAGGATGTGTACTCGTATTTGCGTCAAGGGAGTGTGAGGGAAAAAGTTCAGTACAAACCATCATTTGAAACACTGATAAAACCAGAAAAGACGATCTTGATGTTTATTCCACGTTTCCGTTGGAGTAGCTAATGACTTATTATAAGGAGAAGGAATAATAAAGTTATTTTAGAATCAAGTCACATTGATTAGCTTGTAGAAATGTCAATACAAATATTTAAACTTAATTGCATTTGTTAAAACCATCCCCTAGGGAAATCTGTCGAGAATTAGAACCCCGAATTCTTTAAACACTGCAATCAATTGACAAGTAGTGTGAAGTTTGACATTAATTAGTCACTGAAATAGTTATCACACTATTAATTACAATCTAAAATTCTTATAAACCAATCATAGCTGATCCATAGGGGTTCAAATCAAAGTCTTTTTGTGTTACATTTACAAGATCCTGGGCATTTTTAATGTCACTAAATCTGTATTTGGTTTGTTGACCTTGGTTCTTGGGATAAAGGGTGAGAGATAAAAATCCTTAGCAGAACTCCCTTCTGAAGGAAAGTAAATCCATCGGTTGCATGCCAATTGTGGCACATAAAATAACCCTATAATGTAACTGAAAATACCTTTCTGGACAAATTGGTAGGCCCTTTCACGCCCATTTATAGAAATTCAGCGTGGAAGGTGATGTGGAACCACCACACTTCTTTAATTCCTTTGGTATGTGAGATTGCTACCAGATTGTGCCAAACTTGAGGTTGATGACTTAAGAAGAAAAAGCATTTGATATATTTGTTAAACATATATGTAAGTTTTTAGGAACTATCCGCATTTATAGGAAGGTGGACAAGAGATAATATTTTCATTAGTCTCGTTTGCTATAACCGGGAAAGTAAATTTACCATTCTCGGATAGGTATATAAAACAGTTTATTCCTAAATAATTACCAACCTCCCTTTATGCAAATGTGGGTTACTATTTTATGGATTTTACAATCCCTATTCCTACTCATCAAGTGAAATTAAATATGGATAGATGGGGTAAGTAATAAGAAGGTTAAAAATAAAGCCCAATGGGTTTCAAAATTAAATCATAATAATGAGTAATCAACGGAATTCATTTATTGATGCTTAAGATGAGGTCGAAAATACATAAATAAATTATTACTAAATAAATATAAATATTTTCCATACATACTTTATAGATTTTATATTATGATATTCGAGCATTAAATAATAAATTTAGTTATTTACAAGACTTTTGATGGTATACTTAAAATACAAGGTCTATCGGAAAAAACTTTAATTAAAAAATCTCCACTGGGGGTCGTGAATGACAGGGAATTAAAAAAAAGTAGTTTCATTAATTCTTGTACTCTTTCTCACCTATTATCCCTCCAAACTTTCTCTTCCGTTTCTTCTGCGTCGGTGTTTTATTTCTATCCGGCGATACTGCAAGCGACACACATTCATTACTCTGTTAATGAGGCAACTAGCTGACGTTCTTTGACCAGTCGAGGTGTATCCACGGAACTGGAAAAACCGAGAGGAAGTGTTTCCAATCAGTTCCAAGTTCATATCAAACCTTTAGTAGAACTTTATGAAGGACATGTATCGTGTAGGTGTTTTCAAAGGCATATTACTGTGTGAATGTTTTTACTTTTTGATAGACTTATAACAAGGTTTTATCATAAAATTGTGGATATTAGAGATGGAATAAAACTATATTAACTTAAGTATATTTCTTTTGATTTATTTTACATGTTGTAAAAACCCCTCCCTCTCTACCTCTAAATATACTGACAGTTGTAGACTAACTAAAAAGTATGTATGAGCATTAAATATTTATAATAACTATGTGGAACGCTGAATAATGTTAGGCCTACTACCATACTCAGTTGTAGTTGGTAAACACGCCCACTTCTCTTAAGACCTCTAGGTGTCTTATAGGACTCTAGAAACTGAAGTAGAAAGCCTGACACAAGGGTATACACTATTAGCTAAATAGCTACTTAAAATATGTGATTGGCATGTGTGATTTTTTAGATATATAAATAGAAATTACAATCTAGCTTCATACATGTATAATTATTACATAAAACATTACTTCAGCATCTATGAAAACAAACACGTGATAAATGATCGCTCACACTAGTAACAAAACATGAAACTTAGTACACAACAAATTACATAATACCCCTTAACCAATTATGTTTAAAGTAAGTGTACCTACATTTGATTAGAGGGAGGGTGGTAAACGATTTAGTAAACACCACCCTCAATACACTCGGCCGGAATTTTTACACCAATCTTCCTGTCATCGGCAGTCCATACTATTGTGAGATTGGCGCATTAGACTACGTGGCCACTGAAGCAGGTGGCAAACAATTAATATACATCTGTTATTTTAATGCGGGTTTTAATATTAAATGGTAAAAGGGGAATTTCCCTAACAAAACATGGCATGGAATTATTTTAACATAAATTTACTTATTTCAGTGGCTCGATGGTCTAAGGCGTCCCCCTCGTGTTGGACGTGCCTGCTGAAGGTCAGATCTTCTGAGAGTGGTTTTTCATCAATGGTTTCCTACTCTTCTTCTAAGAAAGTGCAAGTATATTACCTCTAAAATGAATAATTACTATGCCCTACCTCATTATAGTAATTATCACATATGGTGGGGAGGAAACTGTTATACGATATATGCTGAGGAAAGTGATGGACAACGTGTTGAGGTTTGCCTGACGTCCGGTGGTCACCTGAGTGACGTTATTCTTCAGAAAGTGAATGATTATAGTATGTAGTTTCCACACCTGTATTTGCGTATACGCTGAACCGGTAGTAAGACGTGGTGATAAATATATATTGAATACTTCTTGAAACAATTTAAAGTGAATTTTTAAACAATTTTGGTGTTGTTAGTTTTTATATACTCATTAGATATCGTAAAAACTAAGGTATGAATATGGCAGAAAGGAACGTTTAGAAAATAGAAAAATGTGTTTTTACTTTCAAAGTTATTAGTGTTTTTTATAATATAATAATTTATTTTATCTGTTGAAAGTTACAGCTTCAGATTATATGACTTAACTTATAGCTACATGAAAATAATTTTAGTAACATATAAGTTAATTATTATTTAAATTATTATTATTATTATTATTATTATTAGCACTGCGTCCTACTACCCGTTCGGGTTATACGCACTTACGCTAATGTGTAATGGTAGGGTGATTGTGAGATGAAATGAAGGATCTACAGTTTAACGTGGAATCCGAACCACGGTGGAGGCCTGGCATTCCTCACATTCACAAGATGTCTTGTTAAATTATTATTGTACTAGCCTTTTTGATAAAGAGGAATATATAACACACAATTAATAATAATTTTGAAAGATTGGGGGAGGATTCATTTCAGCTAACGTCCATTAGTATGGTCCTGTTTAGTAGTAATAATAATAAATTTTCAAGGAAAATAAGACATATTTTCCAAGTGTTTATAGTTAAAATTAAACGTTTATGTTATTATTTTTTACAAATATTAATCCATTCAGAGAGTTATTAAAAATTCATACTTTTTAAATTAATGTCACTTGAAAGAAACATCTTTATATTCTTTTAAAATGTGTTTATTATAATGATTGAGAATCATTTAGTATAATATTTCAAAATATTAAAAAGCAAACGTACTGCCATGCATTACACTAAGATAATTATTATTGTGGTGCCCAAATTATGGACATTTTAACTGTCGATGAAAATTTAAAATTGAGCTCTTTATTAAGAAACATACCTAAGGGAGCTATAAACTCTATCTATTCTCAAAATAAATTATTATCTAGTGTTTTAATTATTTTTAATGAACAAAGATATTTTCTAAGCACTTTGATTAATTATAATGAAACAATGGAAAAATGTTTCCATTTGTCAATTTTGGAGAATAATGGGACACGTTTTTGTATGCCTTCATAAGTTTTAAAAATAATACATGTTTCCATAGGTAGGTAGAGCCTTTAGTAAATCAACAAGTTTAGTTGGAGATTTTATTTCAGCCCACCATTTAGATGCCAAAGTGGCCCCATTGAAAATAAAACAAAATAAATTCGTAGGACTTTTCAATATATCCACCATGCAGTATCTCTTTAGCCTCATGGGGCTAGCCTTGTATAAATAGGAGATAGACAACGTTTACATTGCCTTAGAACGAGTCAACGAACATCTGCCTAAGTAAATATCACCAGTGATCTATAGTCAACACGTCAGTGTTTGAGTAAATATGGGTAACCAAAGGTGACAATTCAAAACAGGTATAAAATGGGAGCTTTACTATGTTTTGTAATAGTTTGAAGATAAAAAAAATATATTTCGAAATCAATATAACATTATATACTTAAATACATACCCAATCACGCCGTTCTTTCATGGTGTCGGTAAGAAGCTGTGCATATAGGTAAAAAAAAAACTACGTCTTCACAAACTTTTATCACGTTTCCTTATAGGGGACAGAGTTTATTTTAAGGTTAAATTAGTTTTTAGGTCGGGTATTGAAACAACCTGTAGGTTCAGAATATTGACATCAATTGTCTTGAGTAAAATAAGTTAAAATATACATAGTTGTAAACTTTATAAAACAATATTTCCTTACTCATATAATAAATAGTGTATATTGGAATTAGTACAATTTATCAGCAATTATTATTATTATTTCTAGTACTTAAAGGCCCATTGATACAATGATGTCATTAGGGCCTTAACATAATACGAATAGATAGTAAAATCTCCATAGGAGAAAGTAATTTTATTCACTTGTCTCTATAAAAAAGTGAAAACACAATATAAAAATACAAGAATAAAAATAATAGATCACAATATGAGAAAACACCCTTTTAAAAAGGTATCATTATGGGATAGAACACAGATGAGTCACTTTACGAAAGTGACTCAAATGGCACTAAAAATATTCGCCTGGCGTATAAAGTGGAGTAAACAAATAACTCCTTAAGCACTGTCGTGTAATAAAAAACGAAGATCACCTCTAAAATCAAGAGGCAGGCGAATAGGATCATACTTGTGACACTCCACAAAAATGTAGTACACACTAAGGGGTGCATGGTAAAATTCACAAACTTGAGGTGGATCCCCTCTTACCCTCTTAATAAAGATCCGTGGGTTATAAATGTATGTAAACGGGTAAGTTAGACTCTTAAGGACAGGTGGAGAGTGGGAGAAAGAAGGGAACAAGACTTATATGGCAGAGTGTGAAAACCTTTTGGGACCGACTGCTCAGAAAGGTAAACCAATACACACACACACACACACACGTGCATCCGTAAACACACTTTAGGATTTGCATATGTCTCATCCACCCTCGTCTCTTCTAACCTCTCCTGGCTTTCAGTCACCCCTGACGGAACACTGCGGGAGTGGTAGTATGGGGGAGAGGAGGGTGATTCCCTCAAGATCTCCTTTCCTATCCCACGAACGACGCTTGTTCTTCTTCATGGGTCGCTTCGTTCCAGGGGATTCATGTGAGGTTTGAGGTATTTAGTACATAAATATAAACACACGTCTCTAGTAGCTCAGTTTGTAGAAGTTCTCGCGAATTCATCTGGGAGTACAAACTGTATTTTTGTTTGTTTTACTCTTTAGCAAAGCTCATTTTACGTAGCTATACGGTTCTTAAACAAGTATCGGAATTTGAAACCAAGCAAATAATTGTCATAGTACAACTTTTTAAAATGGTTATGATTATTTTATAGTCACCAGCGCCTGCCATTGATTCTAAATGGCAATCTAATGTAGTCCTTTTTTTCGTTGATGTGGAGCTTAGGGCTAAAATTCAACTTGGTCGCAAATGCGTGGGTAATTCCTTTAAATACTACCATCCTTATTCTTACAGCATTAATATAATTAGTTCAATAACAAAGCACCCTCTTCAGGGGTTGAGTGGCCTAAAGAGCTACTATCGCAGTACACTGGACTACCGATGATGGGAATAATGGGGTTTAAATCCTGGTCGGGTGTACTTAAGTTTTTTTACCAAAAACATTTACCACTCTCATCCCAAGCAGATTAGATTAAATTTGCTATGAATTAATTATTTCTCAAACGTATCACATATGCACATAATCAGAACAGGCAGTAAGACTCAGTGCTAAATATTTAAATAAATGTATAAGCTAGCTCATATTAACAGCCGAATCCAAATTAACACCTTCTCTTAGTTATTAATTATATTATTTAAATTGAAAAAATTATATCAGCAAGCAGAAATCAAACCCGGGACCTTTGGCTTAGTACGCCAATGATCTAGCTACTGAACTATCCAGGAATAGTCCCAATACCAGAATAAACCTTCACTCATATATAAGGCAAAGTCTGGGATGATTATCTACATATGAGTGATTAATTAAGATCACAAGATATCAGATAACACAGTCATCTTCGAAACGAGTAGCCTTTGTGCTTTAAAATGAAATATGACGACTGTATGAATGGGCATATTAAAATGGGTTGAATAGCCAAGCAATTATATTTGTTAATTACAGCTATAGCCGCATCTATATATTATATTATTTAAATTGACTGGACTATTCCTGGATAGATCAGTGGTTAGAGCATTGACGTATTAAGCCAAAAATCACTGGTTTGATTTCCTGTCCAGATTTTTAAAGAATATGATATTTAGTTGCGGCTATAACCGTAACAAACAATTATAATAGCTTTGCTATTTAAACCATTATAATATGTAAAATAAACGAATTATTGCACTAGGTCTGTCTGTGTGTCCTGTTATAAGCTGTTTAGCACTAATAGGCCTACACTTATCTTGATCTAACATGGAATAAATACTAAGACCTCTCATGTATAATACTCCGCAACCCCTTGGAGAGTAAATGGTTGGGATCACCAAACAAAAGTAATTCGAAATTTTGATGATTATCGACTTATATGATCCTCTGAACCCTAACAAGTGTTTTTTGTAATGAAGTCTGTCTGTCTGTCTTTTACTGGGGCTAGAGACGAAACGATTTTACCAATCAGTCAAAAACTTGTTTTATTTAACTCTCATAAGGTTTCCAAGATGAGTTTTTTGAATTATCTTTTCAACCCTAAAATTAAGGGTGATTTTCTTAAGCGTTAGAAGAGAAGAACATCATTTATCTCAAAATCAGTTCAAAACATTTTGATTAAAGTTTGTAGACTATCTAAGCACGATTTGACGATAAAAATAAATTGGTGCATTTCATTTTCCCATGAAAATTATTTTGGATACATTTTACATTGGCGTATTTTGATCATATCTTTGCAGCTCTTTAAGATTAAAAAAAATAATGTACTATTGAAAAGTTGTAGGAATAGAAAATTATGAAATTTTGAAATGAAATAGTCTACTATTTTGTAAAATATTTATTGTCCAAGCTATAGGCAAATATATATTTTTAATTTAAGCTTTGGAATATGGGTCTATGAAATTACACAGAATTAAAAATAATTTAATGTAGCAGATTTTCATGTGTGCTACTAGGTGAAATTTGTTTTTCATTATGTTTCTATAACAATGAATACGCTTTCGTTTCACATATAGGCCTACTATAAACTATAAGACTGTACGTGGGAGGTACAGGGCACTATGTCACAAAAAGTAAATTTTTCAGGTAAGCAGTTTAATTAATTTTTTTCCGGTTTCTATAACTATAGCTTTTCTATTAAAATAGTTTAAGCAACAATATTTCTTGTCATTATTTTTGACCTCTTTATTTATTAGAAATATTGTTTAAAGTTACCTATTATTTATTTTAATAAAAAAAATAGATAATAAATGGACATAGTGCCTTTTTACTCTAACGTATTTACCCAACATCAGGGTTATGCATTCAAAGAAAAAGGCAAGTTTTAAACATCAGTGTGGACTTAATTAGTATTAAAAAACAGGATTATTATTCAGAATATTCATCAGAGTTTTCTCTTAGGTAATTAGGGGTGTTGTTCACGTGTGGCAAATTTTTATAGAAGTCTTACCAGATTGTTGGTAGGAATGGTAACAATGACATCAAATCATTGCACATTTGTTTGTTGATTGGCAATTTTTTATTTGAGATACATTTGATGTTTGCAGGCCATGATATGTATTGAGCTCTTCGGGATCTTATGAAGTTAACTTTTGCGAACTCTCCATCAAACAATGACTTTAAAAAAAACTGCACCATATTTGGCTTCTTACTTCTAATTGCACACATTTTGAAAAGTTAACAGGGTTTTTATCAACATCAGTTTTTCTGGACACAAATGGAGATTCTTTACCAATCAGTAATGATTCAATTTTCTAAAATCTTCAAGTTCCATGTTATAAACGCAGTATTTGCTCGAACACTGGTTTGCAAGTTGCTGCCAATTCCATGAAGTAAGAAGAGATACATTTTTCATCTTTTTCCTTTTTTTTTCGATTAATTTTGCCTCCATGTGAGTGTGGCCTTTAAGTAATAACATTTTGCGGATATTTTTAAATAATCCAAAAGAAACACATAATCAATTATATAGTTCTATTTTGGCCGTAGCAATTGTCTATCTACAAAGTCATTTCTTCAACGTTTGAGTTTGTAATCACACCATCAGCCTACCTAAGCAAAGAAGAAGCAATTTCATTGCGACGCCCCCCCCCCCCCCCCCCCCCCCCCCCCCCCCCCCCCCCCCCNGTCTGATGAATCATATAGAGTAAAGTTCAGGGTCCATTATTTTCCTTAAAAAACCCACCATTCGTTATGAGGGGTGTTGGTAAATATTTTTGTAAATCAACTGTCAAAACCTTGTGATTCTGATTCTCTTTAAATATTTTAGAGTCTGAACTCTTTAAATCTTACCTCCGTTTTGACTCAGTAAGATGTGCATCATAATCCACTCTAATGTGGTATTTTTCGGGTTGACTTAAGTCAACTTTGAGTTTTGCTTGATATAAGTCGCATGTGTCACAAGAGTCAACTTATGGTGCTTTAAATGAAAGCTTGAGCTGAGTGTTGAACACATTACGGTACTTCAATTTTTCTGCAACAAGTTTTTTTAATCTATTTCCTTTTCTTTGCAGGAATATAAGTATAAATCATACATTGTCTCAACATTTAGCTATGCTCCCTATATTTTTTTTAGCTTTTTTTCCCCATACTATAGTGGCTTTCGTAATGAGGAAAAAAGGAAATATGGCTCATACCATTCTCAATTACAGCATCAGGGGTATTATTAGATGTAGTGTTTTTTCCTCTTTGGTCTGGTTTTATAACACCACCTGTTAGAGTATTCTTTAAAACATTAACAACAACCTTGGTAGAAATATCTAGGGTATTGAGAAAAAAGGTCTTAAATACTCTCACTTAGTTATTAATGACAGAAAAATGGTAAAACAAAGTATGTTTTGTTTTTGCCAGAATCAAGATTTATTTTCCTAGAACGAACAGTAGGCAGGCTAAAAATTCAATTCCTTACAAATTGTCTTTTTACATCAGTATTCTTACACTTAGAATAGTATGAACTAAAAATATATTTTATTTGATATTCTGATATTTTTTTCCATAAATCTCATTCGATATGAACAAGGGGGTTTTAACTGTTTAGCTGGAATTAACTTTTTTTTTTATTAACATATTCCTCTCCATTAGATAATTGTTATTTCCTTACATTGCATAGCCAATTCTCTTCATGTTTGACCCTTCTTCTGCCTTGTTGTTTTATTAACATCTTCTCTTTAACTTTCCTTTTTTTTACTGATCCTTGACTATCCATCTCCTCTTCTCAGTCAGTTGGTAGAGGATAATCCAAATCACTGTGAATGCTAATTTTAGTTTTACCAGCCGATTGCTCATCAGAATATGAAGATGATTCTTCATGGAGAACATATTTTCTTTCAGCGTCCGATTCAATAAGCCCCTGAGTACTGATGCTTACCTCCGAGTCATACACCACTGATTGATCTGAAATAAACAGTGGATTTGTAGAAAAACAATTTAGCTTACTGTCATTAAACTTAGATATGAAGTATTGGCACCATCTACACAACAGTATACACAACAATACAGGTTAACCCTTCAACTGTCAATCGTCAAAAATAGACGATTAATATCTATTGTGTTGTTGCCATTCGTCGGTTTTTGACGATAAAAACGCGGTAAAGGTTATTGTATAATATTAACCAAAACGTATGTCTAAGATAAACAAGCTACATACGGAAACCAAATTACGCTTTATGATTTTCCTCTCATTATTATAGGTTAGGTTAGGCTACGAGATGCAAATTCCTACAATATTAATTAATTTTTATTACAAAAGTATTTTACTTTCCGTTTTTTGAAGTACTTGCCGCATCTAAACCCATTTTCATTAATGGCCACCCTTTAGAACTTTCAGGATTCATTTTAACAATCTAAAACTTAACATATTAAACAATTCACACGCAACTAGTATTTTATAAAACAGACAGCAAGTCTAAGGTTATTAGTGGTGTTACCAGATTGAGCAATGAAGTTTCCCCCAACTGAACGTGAATTTTCCCCCAAAAATAACAGTTTCCTACTTAATGAGATATGGATGAAAAGGAATAAAGAAAAATATATAGAAATTTAAAAAATGCTTATAAAATATATTAAAGAAAATAGTATCTAAGGAAAATTAATGAAAAACAATTTTATATAGGAACATTTGTGGGGGAAAATTAAAAAACTTATTTCAGTTTTACCCTCTAAAAAAGCTTCCTAAATAATTTTACCCCCCCCCCTCCCCCAAATCCGCCAAAGAGTTTAAATCACCCTAAATGTAGGGGGGAAACCAACACTGAGTAGTACAGCGCACTATGTCCCAAATAATTCTTCTTCTTCCTTCAGTTTTCTGCACTCTCTATTTGGAGGAGATAGCATGGTGCTGAGATTTAATTCTTGACAAAAATGGACAAAGTGGCCTTGTAACTTTGTTGCAACACGTAAATAAGAAAATAGTTTAGCTTAACACATCTGCCCCAGTTGCCTCGTCGCGACAAGGCTCCGTGCCACAACAACAACATCGCGGCACGACTAATTTCAGACTGACCTAAGGGATCATAGTTCGCTGCTCACCTCTAATTGTGCCTCGCCCAAGAAAATAATAGAAAGCCGATATGCGCAGGTTGGGTTCGCGCTGACAGCTGTGATTGGAAGATAACGGAACTATTTTTCGGTACGCGTTTGAATTACGCCTAGACTGTGTTAGCATGTTCCAGAACAGTGCTACCCCCTTACCCCTCTACCTTTCCTTGCTTCCCACGCTTTGGGAACACATGACCCCAAGCGTGTGTTTATAATGGCAGAACTTTGTAGTAACAGTACATATTGCACTACGATCGCTTGGTGAGGCACTTTGGCCTTGGATAGATTTAACTTTATTTATTTCTAAATTCATTTTGGCATTAATAATTCAAAATTACCGTTTGGGATGTTATATTATAAATTGAATCTTTATTTACTTATACCAGGTCTCCTGAATTTCTCTTAAAGACTATGGTTAATCGTAATACTGTCGCACTGTTGGACCCATAACATTTGTCTGAAAGGGAAACACTTTTATCCGCTTCACGGATGGGTTTACGTTTTAGAGCACTGCCATTTTAGGTCCTGTGTTGTATTGGGCTCTATTATATTGTAATTTTCCCAAATACTATGTTTTAAGATTATGCCACGTGTTATTAATGGGAAGTTTATGTGGTAGTGTTAAACCTCAGAGATTTATTATTTGTTTTTAAATCAAGGGCCGCGAGTCAGCGTGTTTATTCTTTTAACTATAGTTGAAATGTTTAACGTTAGTTTTCCTAACTATTACGAAAGTTTCTATTTTTATATATATATCTATTACGCTCATTTATGGCTGTTAAGATATTCTTTAACGTAGAACATTTTGTCTATTACACTGATAAATTGAGAGTCGCTGATGGCAACTAGCTAATATTCTATTGATATTACCATAATCTAGGGTTTACCATCGTTATCTTTAATTGGTATTGTTATCCATACCAGATTTATGTGAAGGTCAATTTAACGGTAATTGTTTAAATTGTTTGTTTGGCCATTTATGAACTCGGGGAAGCGTCTCACATTTTGTTGTGTTATTATTACTCTTCGGCCATTGTGTATGGATACAGCGCCTAACGCTGGGCATGTCTCACCCTCTCATAGAGCCTTTTTGTCATTTTGTTGAATAAAAATAAAACTCTCTCATAACCAACCTGTCTGTTATTTATGGGTATAAGAATACATAAATCGGGGAGAGGGGGGTTACAGCCTTTACCTCCCACATACAGAATTATAATTTAGATAAAGAATCATGAAAGTCTTTGCAGTGTAATGCACAATTTATTTGTTTGCTTGTTTAGTAATAATAAATCAAATTTAACGGATGAACTGGCTTAAATATTTAGCGAAAAACTACAACATTGTCGTGGTACTTGGGACTTTTTTTTTTAGTAACTACATTTTTTGATTTAATCTAATGAGTGTGTGTGATATATCACACAAATATTACATTGTAAATTTTATTGTATTAATGGAATATTACCTTTTATTATAAATATACAAGTATATACAGGTCTATGAAATGAAATCTATGAAAATTAGTTTAGGAGTAAATAGAATAGACATGATGAGAAATGTAAGGGCAAGATGAATATTTAAGAAAGAACCAGTAAATGACAGGATAGGACAAGATAGAGAAGTCACAACTGATGTGTTACCACCATGTGATGAGAATTGTGGAGGCAAGGATATCTAATAAAATGTTGGGTATCAGAGTGAAGGGGTAGGAGGATGACCAAGGAACAGATGGATTAAGGAAGTACAAAATATGAGTATGGAGAAGAAAGTAGAGAGAAAAGGTGGTGGTGGATAAGTTATGGAACGAAATGTTACGTCGGGGAGGATTATATTCTAAACAGAGCCAATCAGTGGCTGAAAACTCTTCATGATGATGACTATACACACATGCCTAAATACGTAAAAAAATATATAAATATAAGTTTTACTCACCTTATTAGTGTAAATATATGGGAATTTAAGACTTGGAGCAAGAAATGGATGTAATTAATATATAGCCTAATTAAAGGATGTATATAAAAACCTAACACGTGTTTTATATGATTTCCGTCAACGTGTTTGAAAAAAGGTATTATCGAAGACAAGACGTTGTTTGGTATACGTGTTTCGTAAGAACATTCATATAAGGGTTGTGCTAAGGGAGGTCTGGAAAAGTGTAGGGGGTTAGTTGGGGGAAGAGGGTTACCCACGTGAGAAATCAATAGAACATTCGAGAAGTCGAATTGGGGACCCAAAGCCTGACTGGACTGCGAAGGTATTCCCCACCAATTCGCTGGGGAATATCTGAGCACGTGATAAAGTTTCCTTTGCGATACAAATAAAACAAACATACTTTATAATTGTACTAGGAAGTTATAAGTGTTTCATCGTGTTTTGACAGGGTGGGAAATAAAATGTTGAATAAATTCTAAATGTTTTTGTACATACCAATATTTTAATTAAATCTATTAATAATTTAAAGTGTACGTTCTGAACCCACAGATTGAATTTGATTTTTAGCACCACGTCTTAACAACCGTTTTGTTTATATGCTTATATACTAATTATGCTAATGGTTTTAGAGATTAAGAAGGTTATATTTAGTGTAAGTGTACCCACATTTGCGTGGAGGAAGAGTGGAAAACTATTTTTCGAAAAACTACCCTCATTACACTTGAGCGAAATTTGAACCTCGATCTCCCCCGTCATAAGCATTCTTGTCTACCGCGAGAGTTGTGCGTTAGACCACGCGGCCACTAAGACAGGTTCACTGATTTAATTAACACTTGACATACACACAAGCTTAATCAATAACATTATTATTATTATTATTATTATTATTTTAGCACAGTGTCTTACTACCCGATCGGTTATACACTTTAAGCACTAATTACGCTAATGGATTAGGAATTGGGAAGGATGAATTAGAGGAAGCGAACCTGCATTTGCGTGGAGGGGGAGTGGAAAACTATTTAAGAAAAACCACTCCCAGTTCACTCGACCGAGATTCGAACCTCGATCTCCCCGTCCTCAGCGGTTGACCTCAACACAGTTGGCGCGTTAGCCAACTACGCCACCGAGGCGGGTTAATTAATAACAGATGTGAAACCCTGTCCTTCAAATTTACTCAATCGTTGTGGATGGGAAACATCACAAATTAATTATATAAAATGTTTCCATTATGTCAGATATCAAACCTGGGACCAACATTTATTGGGAAGTAACGTTACCGACTGAGCTATCAATTGACAAGTGAGGGTTAATAGCTTGAAGTGTTTCTTCGCTTAGTGTAGGCTAGTATTTATTAATTACTTATTTTGATTAGTTATAATATATAGCACCTTAGATCAAGTGACAGTACCTAAGTTAATAGACCCAGTTTATATTATCATCACGACCTTAAAATTCACCATCAGGTAACGTTCACGGTACAGCCGGGAGACTGAGTTTTATAAAGGATATTGAGTTAATAATTTAATTTGTAATTCAAGTGCTGATATATTTATATTTATAAAATCTAATTTAAATACCCTTGAAAGAATAATGTTTCCATACGATCTAACAAACTAATTTATGTAGTGTATTATTGTTTAGAAATAAAAAATAACGTTTTTGGTAAGTTACCTTTAGTAAAGTTTTCTTCAGAAAAACGATCTTATATATGATAATAAACATTCTTCATTACATTTTAAACAATGTTATTCGAACTATTAAAAATATCTAATCTCAAAATAAATTATATATACACAACCTTCAAATTGTTTATATTTGAAATATTGAAAATCTAATCTTATTCGTAATGAAAAACTATTCTTAGATACACATTTTAACAAAACCATTTTCTAAAAATTTCGAGAAATCTAAAAATAAAGATACATTGTTATGTATCATGTTTGATAAAACCCAGACACAAATTTAAATACATTTTATGTAACTCTTTTAAAAAATTTCAAATTTGAATAAAACTGCTATGCATTAAATAAAGTTGAAAAATTAAAAAAAAATCTTAATATAGAATTATTAAATTGTAAAATAAACGTATTAAATTAAACTGCGTAGCCAAATTGTTGAAGCTATTTTTTAATATTTAAAATATGTAGATTAGTCGTTAGTAGTCTAATCTTAAATAACTTTTTAAGTAAACCAATCATATTATTTTATTTTTAATGTCCAAACTCTCTATGAATAATTCAGATTATATATTTTTGATTTTGACATGTTATATCGCGAGGCCTAAACCAAATGCAATATTTATTCTCCATGCATATAATGTACTATGAACAGACAAGTATATTTCTTGAAAATTTTATGAAAGAAGACATTTAATTTTTACAATCTGACCTGGAAGAGGCTGATGATTGTTTACTTCTTTATGTACATCATGCAGTTGCTAGAAATGTAGAGCGCATTGAAATATTATCCTCAGCCACGGATGTCTTTGTATGAGTAGTGTATCATTTATTTAAAACTTTTAAAAAGGAAGGATTGTCTGAGCTTGGGTTATTTAGTTTTTTAAATCATTATAAGCGGTTTATTGTTTATAGAACTAGTATAGCTATTTAGAACAAAAATAACCAAATGTGATGAAGCATACGAATATTCGTACAATCAGGCCTTATGAGTGAATATATATATATATATAATATCAATTGTGATAGAATTCAATGTGATAAGAATACCGAGAATGAAAGTTAGAACATTAGATGGAATCGAATGAGAAAATAGTATATAAGTTATAAAAAAGTTGAATAAATATAATTAATCTGTATTATGATAACATTTATAATATCTTCATTAGAATTTTTTATAAAGACATCTAAAAAGTTTGATACCACATTAAAAAAAATAAACTTTGAGTCAATTTACATTGATGACAAGTTAAAATAAAATTATATAAACGATGAGTTCTAAGTTATGTGTACAGTAAGGCAACTATAAAAACAGACGTAATAATAAGTTAGAATATACATAAGTATATAATTGAAAAATAAATATACAAAACCTAGGAAAATAAAAGATTGAAATAAATAATATATAAATGAAAACCGTTAAATTCTTTCCTTATTTGTATTTCTTAATTCCCCGTTCCTAGTGTGCTGTTTAGAATCAGCTTAAATTGAAAACAACACACAAGTAACGAGGAATTAAGAAATACAAATAATGAAAGAATTCAATGAATTTCGTTTAAATATTATTTATTTCAATCTTATATTTTCTAAAATGTTGTATATTTAGTTTTCAATTATATTCTTCTGTCTATTCTAACTTATAATTACGTCTGTTTTTTATAGTTGCCTTATTTTACAAATAACTTTGAACTCATCCTTTATATCATTGTATGTTAACTTGTTATAAATGTACATTTACTCTAAAATTATACTTTTTAATGTGTTATCAAACTTTTTAGATGTTATTATAAGAAAGTCTAATGAAGTTATTATAAATGTTATCATAATACTCATGATAATTTAAAACAATTTGTAATCTCTGTCCAGCTCTGTTTGTATATCAATAATATTCATTCGACCTCTTAAATACCTATCGTTGCTCAAAATTGGGCTCACGCCACCTCCTCAGTCTGGTCGAGAAATTAATTACAATTATATTTAAAAATGTTATTTCACACTTTGGTTGTATTAAAATTGCACAATCCTAGGTTTGGCTGTTTGGAGACGGCCAAAGCCCGAAATTGAATATAACTTTTGGCCTTGGTCATTTTAAAGCGTCCAATCCTAGGATTGATAAAAAAAATCTATTGGCCGTTTCCGGGCTTTTTCTCTCTCTCTCTCTTTTTCTCTCTCTCTCTCTCTCTCTCTCTCTCTCTCTCTATATATATATATATATATATATATATATATATATGCACCAATTTATTGAACTGCATAGGTCAGGTTTCTATATCTTCCACCATGCGTGCAATGCACACAAACACACACACACTCACTTACTCAATAGTTAAAAAAAAAGAATGCTTTAATACCGAGTCAAACTCCACCAAATTGTTGTAGAGGGCGTGCAGATATGATTACCATAGGGTCAAAAAAGAGGGTGAGGTAGCGGATAGTGAAATGGGAGAGGTTTAGCACAGTTCCTGGCCACATGGGTTTTAAAAAATGTATAGGCAATTTTTGAAAGGGTGAAATGGTCGAAAGGGGCTTAGGGATGGAGGAGAAGGGGTTTAGGTCGGTTGTAGTAGGGTGGCAAAGCCAACGAATGGACAGAAATAGAAGTAGAATGAATGAACAGAGGTGGTGACGATTGTTCTATTCTACATTTAGTTTTTGAATGAAAGAAGATGAAAGAGGTTTGCGTGTTAAAACGAGCCTAACTTTTTTTGATTTTTTTTAAAGATTATATATATATATATACACACACACACACAAACACAAACACAAAGGACCTAATTTAGAGTTATGGAGGTCCATGGGCGATTAATAATTAGAGACTCATATATTAAACAAATATTTTCCCTTTCAGCGTTTCTACACTATCAATTTTTCCTTAAGAAACTAAAAGTTACAATATTACTGTTAATAATAATAATAATAATAATAATAATATTTAGCACCGCGTCTTACTACCCGTTCGGGTTATACGCTTTAAGTACTAATTACGCTAATGGATTAGGAATTGGGAAGGTTGAATTTATAGGAAGTGAACCCGCATTTACGTGGAGGGAGA